>JARJHM010000016.1:0-257500 GCA_033356055.1 Carex pumila | reverse complement strand
GTCTATATATTTATTTATTAATTGTTAAAAGTAAAGACGGGGTCAGGCATTCAAGTTATGAGGGTCAAACGTGAATGAAATTAATTATAATTTTTTTTGTATTACAATGTGATCAATTTTACATTATTCATAACATTTTATTCTAAACTATATTAAAAAAAATTGTATTTACATAATGTTTTTTTAAAAAAAAAACAGATGAGGGTATACTGACCCCCATATTCCATGAGTGGATCTGCCTATAATTAAAACCAACACGCAGCATGGCAACTGACATATTAATATGTCATGTTATGTTATGATATCACATTTGTTAAAACTCGAGCACGACATATAATTATTTTTCTTGTAATTTTTTTTTCAGATTTTCTTACTAAATTATAAAATTAGTTTTACAAACTAAAATATAATACTCTTCATTGAGCATGGTTAATTTGCTGCCGGCAACACTTCAACCGAAGTGCTTCCGGGGCCATAAATTAGTATTTAATATTCAAACAACAAATCCAAACAGTTAGATGCTCAATCTATATTAAAATCTGCCTGGAGACCAAATTTTACATTTTTTGGAATTTTTTTACTATTTCTTAAGCTGGTATGAAAACTGATGTTTTCAATGCTGGAATCGTTTAATAAAATAGTAGTTTTTAAACCAGTTTAATAAATAGTAAAAAAATTCTAAAAAAATGTAAAATTTGGTCTCCAATTATATTTTGTTATAGATTGAACATCTAACAGTTTGGATTTGTCGTTTGAACATCAAATACTAAGATATGGCCCCGTAAGCACTTCATCAAAGTGCTACCGGCAGCAAATTAGCCATGCTCCTCTTCATTTCTTTTCTTTTATTAACTAGTCGAAATTATTAACGATTTTTCTTGTATAAAATGTCTTTTTTTTGCTCGATAGTTAAAACCATGCTATGGCTATTTTTCAGGCTTTACCTCAAAAAATAAAAATACGGTATTGGAGAAAATTTTACTTTTAACTATAAATAAATACCATCATTCCATCACATAAAATACAACATAAATAATTATATATTTTTTTATAAATGAGGACATAATAAAGAAATTAACTGTGTTAATTTAACTAGGTATACTGCACACATATATGATTATTTATTATTAAAAATAAATAAATAATATTCGGTTATATAATTAATATTGACATAATTTCGGTTAGTGGTCTAATTAGGGCTGCAAACAAATCGAACCGAATCAAACTTACTGCAGTTTGAGTTTGAGTTTGAATAAGATTTGAACCGAATTGGTTTGATTTGTTTCAAAACTAACTAATTTCAAACCGAATTAATTGCGAGCTACAAATTTTTCGAATCGAAGTCAATCAAATTACGGACTACAATTTTTTTTACTTCCCTAGTTATACTGGTAGTTTATGCATTAGTTTTTTTCGTCGGAACAAAATTCACACAGTTTTCTTTTACCTTTCACAAATTCACACTGATGGATTATAGGCCAGCTTAAGATTTCCTTACCTTTTAACACTGCTGGACTGATTAAAATCATGGCATGGACCTAGTCAAATGAAATTTATTTCATTGTTAATTTATTACGCTGCTGAAATATTTTGCTATTATAAGTTACTATTATGTTAACAATTTTGAGGTCTGATATAAGTTCGGTTTCTGCATTATTAAAAATTGATAGTTGAATCTATTAGTTGTATTATTTGAAATTCGAATCTAAATAGTTTGTGAACCAATTTCAAATGAATTATATCCAGTTTGAGTTTGATTTAAATAAGATGCGAACCGAACTGATTTAATTTATTTCAAAACGAACTAATTTTAAATCGAATTAATTATGAATTTTTTTCAAATCGAATCACAAACTACAAACTTTTTTTTCAGCCCTAGGTCTAATGATTGAAAATATTTGATGATTTGACATATTTTAAAAGTTTTAAAGCTCAATGACAAATCACAAGCATATCTATTAATTATCAATTGAAAAGTGTTATCCATGTGTCTCCACTTACTCAATGCATATGTTGCAGTGCTGCATGTGCATTTATTCTGAGAAGGTAAATTGATTTAGTGGGAGTGGTTCGAGTTGCACACTTGCACGTGGAGACGAAAGGCAAGAAAATAATAGAGGTTAATGATATTTGGAGACTTTTTATTTATAGAAAATATTATAAATAATAAAGAAAAAGGAAAAGAGTATATTTTATGTATAGAAAGATCAGTAGAAAATTTTTAAAAACTGAAAATAATTATACTGATCCAAAATTTTCTTTTAGAAAAAATTTCTAGTGTACCCATAAGAACTTCTAAAATAGTCAATATTGTCATCAAAATATCATAATATTCTATATCTCCATAAAAACTTAATAAAATTTTCTTTGAATCAAGAATCAATAATAAACATAAAATAAATTGGAAACTCGTAAGGTTTGGGTTTATTCATCTCTCCTGACGATTAACACTATTCTTGACAGTTTTGATTTTCATAAACTGGAGAGGAGAATGATGATTAATTTACGATTTTTCACTTGAAAATTAGACAGTAAAATGTTTCTTGCAAAATCAGAATTTGATGTTATTAGAATGATACATGCTATTTGGGAGAGATGAGAGTATATTTGTCAATTCTTTTTTTAAAATGAGTAAATAAATTATTAAATCAATAAAAAGGGATGAAAGAAATTTTATTAAGGTTAGAGGGGACCAAATGACCAATTATGAGAAAGGTAAATGTTGGATGGAAAAAATGGTCCTGTCAGGTTCATGTGCCTACTGGCTACTGCCTAGTAAATACCATCATTCCATCACATAAAATACAACATAAATAATTCCATCACATAAAATTTTACTTTTAACTATAAATAAATACCATCATTCCATCACATAAAATTTTACTTTTAACTATAAATAAATACCATCATTCCATCACATAAAATACAACATAAATAATTATATATTTTTTTATAAATGATGACATAATAAAGAAATTAATTGTGTTCATTTAACTAGGTATACTGCACACATATATGATTATTTATTATTAAAAATAAATAAATAATATTCGGTTATATAATTAATATTGACATAATTTCGGTTAGTGGTCTAATTAGGGCTGCAAACAAATCGAACCGAATCGAACTTACTGCAGTTTGAGTTTGAGTTTGAATAAGATTTGAACCGAATTGGTTTGATTTGTTTCAAAACTAACTAATTTCAAACCGAATTAATTGTGAACTACAAATTTTTCAAATCGAAGTCAATCAAATTACGAACTACAATTGTTTTTTACTTCCCTAGTTATACTAGTAGTTTATGCATTAGTTTTTTTCGTCGGAACAAAATTCACACAGTTTTCTTTTACCTTTCACAAATTCACACTGATGGATTATAGGCCAGCTTAAGATTTCCTTACCTTTTAACACTGCTGGACTGATTAAAATCATGGCATGAACCTAGTCAAATGAAATTTATTCCATTGTTAATTTATTACGCTGCTGAAATATTTTCCTATTATAAGTTACTATTATGTTAACAATTTTGAGGTCTGATATAAGTTCGGTTTCTGCATTATTAAAGATTGATAGTTGAATCTATTGGTTGTATTATTTGAAATTTGAACCTAAATAGTTTGTGAACCAATTTCAAATGAATTATATCCATTTTGAGTTTGATTTAAATAAAATGCGAATCAAACTGATTTGATTTATTTCAGAAGGAATTAATTTTAAATCGAATTAATTATGAATTATTTTCAAATCGAACTCAAAATCGAATCACAAACTACCAACTTTTTTTTCAGCCCTAGGTCTAATGATTGAAAATATTTGATGATTTGACATATTTTAAAAGTTTTGAAGCTCAATCACAAATCACAAGCATATCTATTAATTATCAGTTGAGAAGTGTTATCCATGTGTCTCCAGTTACTCAATGGCCGATGCATATGTTGCAGTGCTGCATGTGCATTTATTCTAAGAAGGTAAATTGATTTAGTGGGAGTGGTTCGAGTTGCACGTGGAGACAGGAAAGGCAAGAAAACAATAGAGGTTAATGATATTTAGAGATTTTTTATTTATAGAAAATATTATAAATAATAAATAAAAAGGGAAAGGGTGTATTTTATGTATAGAAAAATCAGTAGAAATTTTTCAAAACTGAAAATAATTATACTGATCCAAAATTTTCTTTTAGAGAAAATTTCTAGTGTACCCATAAGAACTTCTAAAATAGTCAATATTGTCATTAAAATATCATAATATTTTATATCTCCATAAAAACTTAATAAAATTTTGTTTGAATCAAGAATCAATAATGAAAATAAAATAAATTGGAAACTCGTAAGTTTTGGGTTTATTCATCTCCCCTGACGATTAACACTATTCTTGACAGTTTTGATTTTCATAAACTGGAGAGGAGAATGATGATTAATTTACGATTTTTCACTTGAAAATTAGACAGTAAAATGTTTCTTGCAAAATCAGAATTTGATGTTATTAGAATGATACATGCTATTTGGGAGAGATGAGAGCATATTTGTCAATTCCATTTTTAAAATGAGTAAATAAATTATTAAATCAATAAAAAGGGATAAAAGAAATTTTATTAAGGTTAGAGGGGACCAAATGACCAATTATGAGAAAGGTAAATGTTGGATGGAAAAAATGGTCCTGTCAGGTTCATGTGCCTACTGGCTACTGCCTAGTGCCTACTATATATTATGATTTATGATTTATGATTTATGATTTATGAATCTACGTTAAAAGTTGTTTGGCAAATAAGTCAATAAGGTGGTCGACTTTATCCACAATCTTTTTTCTCGTCAATTTTTAATGATCATCTTTTGGAGCTAATCTCAACGGTCATGTTCGGCAACAAGGCTTTAGCCTCCTTAGAGTGGCTTTAGCTTTCTTAGTTGCTTAAGCTAGCCGAACAACAATTCCTTAGGCAAGCTTAGAACACCTTTCTTAAGCTTCCTTAGAGCAAATTCTTAAGTCAAAAAAAACATAGGCTTAAGAAAAAGTGCCTCTTTAGAGCCTTTTTTTAGCATCTTTATACACTTAAGTTTCATTACTCTAAGCCTTTGTTAGTCGAACATCTCCTCCTTAGCACAGCTTAAACTCTTAAGCTGCAACACTCTAATCTTCGTTGCCGAACATGACCAACAAGTTTTATCCCTCAATAACTCTATATATAATTGAAACATTATATCCATCCATCATGAGATAATCGATTCCATCATCATCATCATCATCAAGCTTCTCTCAACAGTGATGTTCGTTTATTTTTTTTTATTTTTTTTTTGCATCAATGTGCGTTTAATTGTCACATGTAATTGACATACAAATTAATATGATTGTTGTAGAAAACAAGTGTCTGGAGTGATTAATCTATCGATTAATCATTGGTAACAATCAAATTGTAACAATTTTTTTAATTAATTGTTTGAGAGACCTTACATGTCCAACAAACACATACCATTATTTATAACATTGGTTCGGCATGCAATTGCATATGTTCGTCATACGAGAGCATGAACAGTAGTACTATTTAGGTGACTTGAGAACCGGAATATATATTAATGCTTTAGATATCTCTGTTAAAATTTTGTAAATAGCCTAATCCATCATCTCTGTTAATTACTGCAAAGTACGTTTAGATTGTATTTTATTTTATTTTTAATTAGACCCACAATATGAAGCATACCCTAATTTTAGAATGGAGTGGGAGTCCAATAGACTTCGAATTAATTAAATTTGATTTAATATTTGATCGGAATTGTTTGATCTGTGTTAAAATTCACAGGCATGTTAAATCTTAATCATGATCATAGTTTACTATTAATTAAGTTAATAAATATGTATGTATAATGGGTGTAAGATAATTCCAAATCAAGTGGGACGTATCAATTTATTGAACTGAAGCAGATAAAACTAATTTTGGAAATTAAAATTAAATAGTTAGTCTGTAAGATAATTCCAAATGATGGAAACATGAGAAAGGGCAGTTGTGAGTTTGTCCCAGAAAGCTGCCATTATATATATATATATCCTGTAGACTTTTGGATTTAGCAGAAAATAAATAAAAAATGATAAAACCCAATAAAGTCAGATTCAGTGTGATCCTTAATAATACAAACATACATAGTACGTAGGTGGAGATATAATGATTCATAATATCCTGTAGCTGCAGCTCTTGGATGCCAGATCATGCATGTTGTCTCCATGGGGATGTTCAATTAATTAATTGTACGTTTGCGTATAGGAAGGACGTAAATTAAGCAGAATTTTTTTTATAAACCATAATTAGAAAATTGATTTCTACTAAACCAACATGATTACTTTTTTTTTTTTACAAAAATCAGAAAGACCGAATAGTCAATTAAGTCTCGTATTTTTTGTTTTTTTGGAACTGAATTGACTATTCAATCCCCACATTTTTTGCAAATTTTAGTGGACGCGGCCACAAAAAATTCAAAAAAAAGTCTGAACCAAATAGCCAATTCAATCTCTTCTGTTTTGAATTTTCTATGGCCGCGTAGTGGAAAAACTGTGATTTAGATTTTTGTTTAGTATAATTTATATTTTTGTAGTGTAATTATTAATTGTATAATTTTTTAGTTTGAGTTATTTACCAACATTATTATTAATATCCAATTTACAATACAAATTATCAAATTTAAAATAAATATATTGGACAATCATAGAAAATTTCAATGATCTTTGAATAATAAATGAAACCGTAATACATTTAAAAAAAAAAACACACACACACAATAAATAGTAAATGCATTTAAAAGTTATGTCCGTTTAAATGCATTTAAAAGTTATGTTCATTTAGAGAGCATGAGTGCATCATCAATGTTTGGGCAATGAAACATCGATGCACTTCTGCTGTTGTTAAGTCGAGCATAAAGCATCGATGCGTTATCGGTGTTTTTGCATGGAAATATCCTTGTTTTTTGAAAAAAACTTTAAACAACTATAACTTTGACTAGGAAAGTCAGATTTGCGCGTATGATCCCAATTCAGAAAGGGGGATGAGACAGGTCAAAATTTTGTTCCGAGGAGCATCCCCAAACATTTGACAGAATTAAAATTGCAAAAAAACGTCGTTTAGTGTCTTAAAAATTCAGTTCACTATATTTTGACATGAAAAAAATACTATTTTTTATCGAACTGTCTAGAATTAAAATCTCTGTTAATTACAAGGAGAAATTTTGTAAATAGCCTAATCCAGCATCTCTGTTAATTAATAGGGTTTTTTTTTTTTTTTCAAAGCAGTCCATTGTAGGTTGACCGGATGATTGTTGGATGGTGCGTGATAAACAGGTATTTAATTAATAAAAAATATTGAGCGGTCAAAATAAAACGTGGAATTGTTCCAGCCGAGTATTGATAGTAAAGCCTGGAATTAATTCTGATAGTGGTAACTAATAGATGAGTGGAGATTAGAAGCTCTATATTTTCAGATTTTGAAATGATCTTAATCATGATGGTTTACTTAAGTTAATAAATATATATGTATAATGTCGGTGAGATAATTCCAAATTAATAAATTGTACGTTTGTTTGCGTATGTATAGGAAACAAGTAAATTAAGCATCATTCAATATTCCAACCAATGTTTAAACTTTTAACTGCTGAGAAAATGTCAATGAATAAATTATATATTCTATAATGACAACAATTGACTTGTATCTACTAACTCACCAATTCTTGCCTTTTCTTGCAATATATATCCCTTCCCTTTCATCACTGACTCTCAATGGATGCATCTATTAGATGTCTATTGATCTTGTGTGTCAGGCACATTATATATATTCAAATTAAATGGTTAGGGTCTGTATGACGTCTCTATTGGGAATAAGAATAGGAATAGGAACTGAAAATTTTGAATTAAAAATTATTGTTCATGTGAGAAAAAAAAATATTCAGTATAAATAATTTTTTTTTTTTTCACGTTAACAGTAAAATGGCGAACAGGCCTTTAGTCTGTAAGATAATTCCAAATGATGGAAACATGAGAAAAGGCAGCTGTGACTTGGGAATTTGTCCCAGAAAGATGCAATTATTGAATTATATATATATATCCTGTAGAGTTTTGGATTTAGCAAAAAAATGGTACGTACATTGATGATTGATGAAACCCAATAAATAAAGCCAGATTGAGTGTGATCCTTAATACATACAAAGTAGTCGTACGTAGAGATATAATCATTTCAGAATATATATCCTGTAGCTGTAGCTCTTGGATGCCATGGCCATCAGGCCATGAAATGGAGATGCGGATGGGGATGGGGATGGGGATGTTCAATTAATTAATTGTACGTTTGTTTGTTTGTTTGTTTGTTTGTTTGTTTGCTTGCGTATGTATAGTATAGGAAACAAGTAAATTAAGCATCATTCCAATCCAACCAATGTTTTAACTGCTGACAAAATGCCAATGATCGAATAAACTATATATAATTATAATGACAGCTAGCAATTGACTTGCAGCTACTAACTCACCAACTCTTAATTGCCTTTTCTACCTTGCACTATTCCTTCCCTTTCAAGTTTCATCACTGACTCTGAAATCTGAATGGATCGATGCATCATGCATCTATTAGATAGATGTCTATTGATCTTGTGTGTCAGTCACATCATATCATATATCAGCACCAAATATTACTCATCTGGCAATTAATAAAATTATATAATATAATTTGCATTCAGTCTGGGAGAACAACTACAAGCAATAAATACAATAAATTAATTAGTAAAACGAAGATTCAAAATAATTAACTGGAACTAAATATATATATATATATATACTAGCTAGAGATGTCTCCTCCCAAAACAATATATAAAGGCTACTGCAGCTAACAATTTTATGAAGCAAATATATATATTAAGTGAATGCAACTCTTTTTGTAAATCAAGTGTCAATACTTGATACATTTTTTGAAGGGGTATAATTAATGTGAACTTAAGATGGTATGTTTTGCAAAGAAAAATGATTATATTACTTATTGAAAGAAACATGCGATATATTAATTAGCTATAGTCCTCATAATAATCGACGCCTGAGCTGCCGCGTCGCTGACTTGTCTGACTAATTAATAGAACCTAGTCGTCTCGTCACTTCTTCTCCTTATTGTTTCTTTTTTTTTATTACACAAACCATTAATTGTTTACGTCTCCACTCTCAATTTTCTCCTTTCTTTATTTACTGTGGTAAAAAAAAACAAAAAAAAATACATATCAACGACTGGGAAGAAATATTGGGCTCCAACGGGAGATAAGCAAACTTGTTCATCTCAGACATACGTACAATAGCCAACAAAAATCTTGGATTAATTTTTTTTTATATTTTTCAAAATTCAAAAATAGACAACTGTGAAGCTATTTGAGTCGGCATCTAATTAATATTCCATGAAGGTGGTTGAGTTTCAAGACTTTTAAAACATATCTAAGTCATCAATTAATCATTATGAATCATTAAATCAGCTATTAATTCTAATCAAATTAAATCACATTATGGAAACTTTTTTTTTACTATTCATCAATATGGGAACTATATCAAATTTAATGAAGGTGATTGAGATTTGACTCAACTATTTTAAAAAAAAGCTTGGCTCAGTTTCAATTGGTGTTGTGAAAAATGGTTGTTTACCTTGACTAATAGGTAGATTAGTCATTGGCAGTAATCAAATTATCACTAATAGAGTTTTTGAATGGTTGTTTGCGAATGAGACCAACTAATTAACAAATTTGTCCAATTAATCGTCTATTTCCATTTAACGAAATTGTTTGTTATTTGTTTAAGTGGTTAGAGTAATTATCCGGTTATGTTACAATTGATTAGTCATTTTTTTATGCATTTATCTGTTATATACACTTTATTAATTCACACTAAAACTAAGTTAACAAATAAATTTAATTGATAAGTTTAACGAGTTAAATTAATTATTTTTGGTAAATTATGAGTACATAAACTTTAATAAAAATACAAAATTTCTATTAATCAGTTAAAACACTAGTTTCAATCGTCACCGTTTTCCTTGTTAAGATTGACATTACAAATTTACGGTTGAGAAGCAGCTTCTATAATTCTAAACTCCTTCTACTGGTCTCGGGCTGGGGGCCCACAGAGCCTGATATTAAGATCCCACGCCTATGGGGCCCTGGCGAAGAGTGCGTTTCCTCTGAGATATCCCAACTTTTGCGTGACCGACGTGTCCGGTGCCTATTCGGTGATAGCGCAGGGGGGCCGTATTATTTTTGCTTTGAGATTCGTGCAGAACGTATTTAAACGGTTGAGATTTTCCATAAAGTCACGCAAAGTTTGAGATATCACAGAGGATACGAATTGCCTGGCGAATGAGATGCTATCATGCTATATATATCGTCATCAGATCGTGGTCTGATTACTCTAAAGTAGCTCAAATTTTCATTTATATACGACCGTCTGATCAGAATCCTGAGCAATCCGGCCTACGGTGGATGCATGGGTCACCTTAATATTCTTGCCTTAGAAGATCGGACGGTCGATATATATATATTTTTTGAAAACCTTCATAGAACTTCATAGAAGCTGTGAAGTCGTGAGGAGAAATCGAACTCTCGACCTTTGGGTACAATAACCCTAAGATTTTTTCCTAGTCAATTATGCTACCTCCTCTTTTCTCCGGACGGTCGATATTTAAGTTAACATTTTTATGGGCTCGAATTCATTAGATGGGGCCAATTGGCCCAACTTGAGTGCTTGACGGAATCACAAACGCTCGATAAATACAAACATAATATATATATTGCACATTTTGTGTAGTAATATGTGCTGCTTAATACTATGTACTGATATAGCAATATAGCATAATAACAAATAAAAAATTTGAATTCGGTTCAGCAGAGTTAAAAATTCGTGATTCGGATATAATTCAAAATTGTACATTTGAATTCAGACAAAAAAACTGTCTAACCGAAATTCTGATAAAAAAATTCAGATCCAAACACAAAATTTGAGTTACTTTAGAGATCCAGATTCCAAACTAGTGTCAACCATGGGCTGCCATGTGAATGCTCTAGGGCCATTTTGAGTTTGGAACTTTGTTACCTCAAAAAAACAAAAAACAAAAAAGGTTTGGAACTTTGGATCAATACATATAGTTAAAAATCAATACCGTTTCATTTTAAAGTTTCAACCAAAAAATTTAGTGAAAACCACCTGCCACCTCTTGGCCATACCATATGCTGATATGCATGGAGCTGAGAAAGTGAGGTGGGGAAACACCTGTTGCCTCAACATCAAACAACAAACTCTCTCTCGATAGGAGCTCATCGCGAATAAAAAAGTGCTAAATTCGTTAAATTCGCGAATCAACGTATTAGACGCGAATTGATCCACTAATAACTAAAAAACGTTTAATTTGTCAATAATTCACAAATTACACGCGAATTATGTTACTGTAATATATAGTATAAACACATAGTCACAAGATTCGTGAATAATTTGGTTTTTTGGTGATGCAGAACCAAACGCTAAATTATTCGGTTGACTGAACTTTGAAAGAATTAAACTCAAATAATTCGTGAATTTTACAAACTTTTTCAAAATTTTCCGAATTATTTGCAAATTTTTCCCATAACATTATTATTTTATTTTTTATTTTTTGTTATCTTGCAGAATTGAGATATCTGATCTAGATAATTCCAACTTATTCTCAAATTATACACAAATTATTCTCAAATCATGAATTTTTGACCTCACTGAATTCAACCCAAATAATTTATCTGGCACTATGTATATACATTCTTACTAGTATCGTGCCCGTGCGTTGCAACGGAAACATATTATAAGATTAAATATAATATGAAGAGACTTTTTTATTTGACATTCACATAAAATAAAAAAATAATAAAAAAAAAATTTATAAAAAATGAAAATCCAAATAATAAATAACAATAAAAGAAACAACAACAAATGAAAAAAAAATCAAATATAACATGATTTTTTTTTAAATATCATTGCGATTCAATATCTAATTTTCTCTACAAGCGAGACAGGTCATTAAACAATTTAGAGAAGATCATATGTAAAGAAACAAATTTGAAAAATATATAATTAAATGATTCAAATAAGGATTTTCTCTACATATATATTATTCATGAAAATTATTTTAACAGTAGAAATTTATGTACATATCATTTATGTACACGAAAGTTCTAGATATTATTCATTTTCTCTTCATATTAGAAAGATTTATTACTTTTGTTAGCATAAGATATGATATTCATCTATTCACAAAAATACAATAGCCATAAACAAAATACGAAAAAATATGATTGTTTCCATTTTTATTATTAAAACTATTGAGGAAGAGAAGAAATGAAGGAATCAAATCCTCTGCCTATTGATGGGCAGAATTTTCCTGCCATCTATGAAAACTAACCAATCCTGGTCTGCCACGTTTCATACCTCTCAATGATAGTATTTACAATAATTAAATACTTGGTCCGTCATTAATATTTCTAAACATAGAAAAATTGACTCAGTCAACAAAAATAGAAAAAAAAAATCCAGTTTGTCTTTATAAAATCTCCATTATTATATTATGATACCACAAGTAAAATAAATTTATAACAAATTAGCATAAGATTTTTTTCTATGAAAAAAAATGTAAGTTGTATAGAAGAGAGTTCCAATATAATAAATTTTACGTCAATTTGAGTTATAAATTTTCAAATTTAAATGAAAAAGTAAACTTTGAACATTTTATAGCACAAAAATTTGCCAGAGAATTTTGAATTTTAAAATTATTATTAAATAATATAGGAAAATTGATTGAGTACATTAGATTTTTAAAGATTTAGAAGGCTCTCAGTTAGTGGTTTGAATTAAAACTTTTGAACCAAGGTAGTAATTCAGATTCAAACTTTGAAGCCGAATTAGTGGTTCTAACTTAAACTTTTGAGCAAAACTACCAACTCAATTCCAAAATTTAAATCCAAGTTACCCACTCAACGCTTGCTATGCTATAAAAAAATTCACGTACCGAATCTATATTCTTATATTATTTGATAATAATTTCTAAAAATAAAAAATTCTCTATAATACTACGACATTTTGTAGCAATTTTTTTTTGTTTATATTTGAATTTTTTTTAACCCAAATTGCACATTAAATTTGTTATATTGAAACTCTCTTCTGAATAACTTTACATAAAGAATACCTTATGATATTCTTATTATTAATTTTTTATATTCATTTATATTCATTGCAATGATTATTATTTAGATAAATTGTGGTATTATTTGTTATTTCATAAAAAGACATTGGATTGTATTTTTCTATCTTTGTACATTATGTGAGTTAATTTTTCTGCATTTAAAAAACTTTCTATATAAGTTTGTCTACACATATTAATGACAATTGATTATTGTAAAAACTTTCATTGAGAATTAACAAAATGAGGCATACACATATTCATTAGTTTTTATAGATGGCAGGGAAATGAAATGGAGAAAATGCAGAAATAAGGAAATAATTTAATTGGTAGAATAAAAGACAGTTGTAAGGAGAAATAAGGAAACAAATTGTTAAGGATTTATTCAATTTTATTGTGATAAACCATGTAGCAATCTGTGTGGCGAGCATATTTTTAGTTAAATTTAAACTTCTACACATAAAATAGATATATATATAATCAAAATAAGACAAATTATGTGATTGGAGAGTTGATATTCAATTGAAAAAATTATCTTTCAATCTCAGTCGTTGGTAGATCAGAACAACTACGTACATAATATAAGAATGGAGATATGCCCGCAGAGTCCTTATTCTCACTTTTTCAGAAGCACAGAAGATCTTTTACATAGCAATTGTTATGATGGCATGGAATTCGTATCCTCTGAGATATCTAAAACTTTGGGTGACTTTACGGAGAATCCCAACCGTTTAAATACGTTCTACACGAATCTCAAAGCAAAAATAATACAGCCCCTGCGCTACCACCGAATAGGCACCGGACATGTCGGTCACGCAAAAGTTAGGATATCTCAGAGGAAACGCACTCGATGGCATGCGTATTCTTAAAAAGAAAGATACGATCGTCTCCATTTTTCAACGGATGGTGTAATTGTGCCTCTCAACTCACGAAGTTCGAACACAAGTTGTATCTAAGTTGGTCGGTCTACATTTCTACAGTATGCAATTTGGTTTAATGAATTTCAAATAATTCAGATTCTTATTTTGTATGGTAATAATTGTTCGTATCAATGTAATTACGCATAATTTATTTACACATTGTTTTATAAACTAAGAAAATATACAATAGAGATATATTATTATATATGAAATTCAAATCATTCAGATTCTTATTTGTATGATAATAATTGCTCGTATCAATGTAAGTACGAATAATTAATTTACATATCTATAGATATAATCGGAATGTGCAGTTACTGCAGGTGAACAGTATCATCTACAATACCATCTCAATTTTTTTCTATTGGATTTAATTTCGATGGTTGGTGATTTATCCACCATTACTCACTTCTATCACTGACGCATCTTTCATTATCGATATGTTTATCTTTTTTTCATTTTTTGCTCGAGAAATTTCGATTTAGACAATTCTCTCTGGAAAGTTCACTACTCTCCATCGCCCCTTTCGCTCCCTCCCACCTCTTCTTCGACTATGATCGCTGCACCATCGCTCTTTTTCCTCTCTTTAATTATTTCCCACTGCCGAGTGTTCTCTACCGAAGCAAAGAAAATGAAAGAAGAGAAAGAAGCCTCACACTAGCGATGCTCTTCTACCCTTTCTGAACTCCACTGCTGCCTTCGCCGTCTTGTTATTTTAT
Source organism: Carex pumila (assembly GCA_033356055.1). Taxonomy (NCBI): domain Eukaryota; kingdom Viridiplantae; phylum Streptophyta; class Magnoliopsida; order Poales; family Cyperaceae; genus Carex; species Carex pumila. The sequence continues at coordinate 242,669 of JARJHM010000016.1, read as the reverse complement.
AAACGAAGAACATATATAGTAGAGTGAAATACAAAAAAAAAAGAAAAAAACGTAAGAAATTTGGTGGCTATAACTTCATGTTGCGTCCATTATTATTTTTTCTTAAACTCATTTGCGTTTGGATAGAGCAAGAATAGCACTAATCTGAGAATAACACTATTTTTTTGAGCTATTTAATGTTTAAATAGAACAAGAATAACACTAATTCACTATTATTTATTTGTTTTATATGAATTAGCTCACTGTTTTACTAATTTATATCAAAAGTTAAATTAGCTATTATTTTAAAACGTGAAATTAGTTATATTGTTATTTTATTCTTTGTTTCATCCAAACGTATTTTATTGTATATATCGATCAAAGTTAGTGGGCCCCGTATTTTTGGGCCACTCATATTCAATCAAATCATTTAAATGGTCAAAAGTTGGTGGAATTGGTGGACTCAATATGAAGTTGCCGCCATTCATCAATTTATTTTTTACGGATAAATAGTCATTTAACGAATAAGGAAATGTACAGTTGTGTGGATAACTCATATTTTTCTTGATATTTTGATTTTACTCTTGATAGTTAATGTTTTAATTTACTCTTGATATCAAAATTTAATTAAGGAAGCAGTTAACAGTCTCCCAACTTCAGTCTCTCAAAAATTCTCAGAGATTTTCAACTAATGCTGTAAACATCAATACTAAATCCTGTAAATTAATTCAACAAATCCTGTAAACATAAAAACGCGTGAAAGCTGTTAAAAACGCGTGAAAGTTGTTAAAAATGCGTGACAGCTGTTGAAAACGCGTGACAGCTATTGGGGACCACCTTCTGTGAACATTCACATAATATCCTATAAACATACAAATATTATCCTGTAAACGTACACATGTTATCCTATAAACATACACATATAATTCTGTAAACATTACCTTTTATTTTTGTGAATATACACATAATATCCTGTAAACATATACATATTATCATGTAAACATACACATATTATCCTATAAATATATACATATAATTATGTCAACATACATAGTGTATTTGAAATTATAGCAGTTGAAATTATGGCAGTTGTGGTAATTAAAAATGCGTCAGAACTAAGTTAAAAGAGAAAGGCTTTTATACACAGAGATTTGTGAAAGACTGTAATCCAGAAAACATTACCTTTTCTCTTTAATTAAATGTTCTTTAAAAGCTCACATATATATCGAGGAAAAAGAGACCCGTCTCAATATTGAATTATGTCACATTATTTATATGCTTAATGAGAAAATTTATAAAGTAGCTTGCAGTAAATATTAATAATGTTTTTCTAGTTCAGAACAAGGACATTGAATTTATTGCACAACAATATATATATATAGATCGTTGTCAAGTATTAATTATGTCCAGTTCTCTTGCTATCATTTCGAAAATGAATTTAATGTGTAGGTAAATAAATCGCTAGTAGGCAGCGATGACACTTTATAATTTCGGATTGAAACAGCTCCTAACTTCAAAATATTGATATGTATATAGCTATTATCGTAGATATACTGGAGCGAAATGAAATGACAAGTTGAGAATTTAAGCACCAATATATAATTAATTGTACCATATCCGTGCACTAAGTGACAAATTAATGCTTGTCTAATTAATTGAAGAAGATAACAAACAAACAAAACAAACAAAACAAACAAAACCCACCACCATCTTATCATAAATTTATATGGTAGCTTCGGTAGCTAGAACCATACCCAATGTGCCGAAATTAATTATTCAATAAATAATTAAGCACGATTGCTACATTTCCTTTTTCCAATAATTTCTACATAATTCACCCTTCCACTCGAGATATATAATTAGCAACCGGCCCTCTTTAAAAATGATAAAGGTGTTTTAGAAAAAAAGAAAATAGATGGAAGTGTTTTAGGACATAGATGTACAGATCGAGAATAAAAACGTGAATCGTAAACAAATTTAATTGTACCGGTATGAATGATACAATATCATTTTCTATGCAAAGAAATGCTACGGAATAGATTTAAATGATCTTAATTAATAACTAACTTGAATCACGTTTTGTATCTGTTGAAACTTTTTCAAAAACAGAAACGAAACGACTGTTCTAAATGAATCCAACCTATGAGATGAAATGATTCATAATAAATTAATTAATGTGGCAAGAAGATATATATGTGTGTGTAAATTAGAAACGCAGAATGATTAGCATAGAGATGGAGATAGTAACATGGCAACTAATTAGCATCTACTAAAACCCACTTCCAGACACTAGCAGACATCGATATTCGATCATGACATGGATACGGTATCCCAGAGCAGTTCAAGTACAGAACCCACAGATTTATAATTATTCAAAACAATGTTTAGGCTCTACTGTAGTTCCAAATAATATTAAAAAAATAAACTCCGAAACATAACAGGGTTTTTACTTTTTATATATAGAAATAGGAATAGGAATAAGAATAGGAGTAGGAGAATCTTCTTCTTCATTTGTCCACTTCAACAAAATTAATTAAGGCTCACTAATAAACAAAAACATAACAGGGCTCCATTTGTCCACTTCAATAAATTTAATTTAAGGCTCGCTAATAAAATAGAATAAGAAGAACATGGACTTGTTTAGGCAGAAGCAGCCTCGTTTTCTTTTTTATTTCTTATTTCACTTTCTATGTACAAGACAAGCCAAGCTGGAACAGGAAATAAATCATGACTCTGCTATTCCAAATCCAACCCTTTACTTTTATAAAATGTACAAATCTCAAACTCACTAGTTTTCTGTGTACGAATCTCAAAATAAATGAAGGAATGGATTTGGAATAACAGTAACAGGGTCCTGTGATTTATTCCCAGCTGGAACATGAACATGAGGAGGGGACGACGAATCCGGATCCCCTGTGGCCATCCCTTCTGTAACCTTGTGTATTTCAGTCAAATGAAGGTTATCCTAACTCTTACCGCGCGGCTACAAATAATTCGACAGCTGACAGCACCACTTCGTTTATCAATTTAACCAAACTGCCCAGGCATTGAATTCCATCAAATACACTACTTATCGTTAACTAATTGCATGGCTTATTGCACTATACAGTTGAATGATTTAATTTAATTCTCCTCTTAATTAATTAATTAATTAATTGCTGCAATAAACCAACCATCAGATCAATTGATTGTACGGTATATCACCACAAAACATGGCAGGATGGCCCTCGGATTCATCACAAACATCTCCTCAAGATTTGCATCGCTGGCCACCGAATCATACCCCTCTGTAGCATCTTCACCCACCTCGGCCCCGCCTCCGCCCCCGCCCCCGCCCCCAGCACACCACACTCTGCCGGCTATCACTCTGCACACAATCATTGCTCTACTTAAGCCTACTGAATTATCTGACAAACTGAATGCATCATGTGCACGCCCACTACTGGCAGTTGTGCGCACCCCATTCTGAGCCGGTGGTGTGAACCCATGACGAATGGCTGAGCAGACACCACACGCAGACGAGCCACAGAGAGAATTGGACCCATTCAAGCCGAGCGCACAACTGATGGGAGCTGGCAAGAAGCGGAGCAGCTCGTTGCCATCTGCAGCTGCCCGGGCTGATGAACGAGATTTGACAGCCCCCCGATGAGCCTCGAAACGAGCCAGAGTGCGTGGCGGATTGTGCACCTTTAGGATGCGGCCCACGTGGCAGATGGGTCGAGGGGATGACGGATGTGTGCGCGGGTGTGCCTGATGCTGCCAGCTGGACTTAAAGATTATCTCGACAATGTTGCGGCCGGAGTCTTCCGGTCCCAGCTCCGATACTGCATAAATACAAGTAACAAAAAAAATTATTTATGGCTTTCTATTAACTTAATATCTTTTTTTCTTTTTTCTTTTTTCTTTTTTCTTTTTAACGTGCTAAGATGGCAAAGAGAATGGTTGTTGAAGCTATATTATTTGGTTTAACACTAGTTTGTAAATGTATAAGACAGCTGGCAGGTCAAATTGCAACGTCAGCACATATCTTGTAGACTTGTACGGTTGTACCGTTCAGTTTACTATCTTCTTTTTTGAAAAAACGAAATAAATGCTGCCATAAATTTGAGTGCGGTATCATAAATCACAGTACGGTTGAGCTGGTGAAGATTTAATACTATAAAATCATTTTACACAAATTTCACCACCGAGGCATGGATCATGGATGAACGAACTAGTCAAGACTCAAGTACACCCCCACTTCCATTTATACAAGTACAAAAAATTAATTGTTCATTTTCTAGCTTGTACCTTTGCACCTGACCAATTGTCAATTTTGCAATAAATTTGGATGATCATGTACACTAACTATGGTTTTTTTGGTATATTTTACAGATTCTATCAGGTAAAATAAGCATAAACATTTTTTTCTTCTCTCTTTTTTCCCAAAAAAAAAAGTTCAAACTGAAAATTTACATTGATTTGACAGGCTACAGCCCTCATTCAACCTTATCCTGTGAAACAATTAATTTCTTGAAAGAAGCAATAAATTTGACAAGCCCAAAGCATGACAAAACACAGTACACAACAATAGGGATAAATGTAAAAATAAAAAAATAAAAAAATGGTAAATTATTGAAATTTACCAGCATGGCGAATTGCTTGATGGTGCTCTAAGCTTTCAGGTTTAGTAAAAACTTCTCCACAATCAGGGCATACACAGAGTGCTCTCGGTCTTGGATACCTCCTGTAATTTTTCATTAAAATCCTCGTTAAAAAAAAATGAAATTATGACAACATTTTTTTACTTTTAAGCAAACAAGAAGAAAAAAATAATTAAAAACCTAGTTTGTCAAAAGAGAAATGATAATGATCAAAGGACGGTCAAAAGAAACCTTAAAAGGAAACATCAAGATGATGGTTCATCCTGGCTTCCCATCAAACAAAGACATTTGTGGCGTAATATAGTAAAGACTTTAGGTCCAATGCGTAAGTTTTGCATTGTTACATGGAATCCTTTTCTACCGCTAAACCATGTTGAAGTCAAGACACCAGCTTCTTGTACAAAATATATATGGCAAAACGGAATCTAATACAATAAAAATTGAAAACCATTTTGCAAACAAGCCCACGTAGATAGAGAAAATTGTAAAGTCAATCAATTACCTAGACATGGGTTCAACGGACACAGCCCGACACTCGACACAACCTGTCAAACCGCGCAACGGCATGCCACCACCTCCCTTTGATCCGCCACAACCACTGTTGAGTGACCGAGCATGCGGCTGAGTATGTCCATGCCTACGCTGTCTTGTTGTCCCGGCAAGTGGTGCAGTCTCTTTACATGCAGCTGAATCAATTGATCCAACCGACTCAATGGATGCGGCGGAAGCCGAGTCGGTGTTGTCAGACCGGTGCACCACTCGTGTATTTCCATGCACAACGTCCCGCAATGCACAGAGAGAGGTGCCGCATATGCCAGAGCCGGGAGTTGTGACGGGTTTACCAATGGAGGGGGCGATGATGTGGACAGATGAGAGGTTACGGCAACTCAAGAGAGACTTGAAGTGCTCCCATGAGGAGACTGGAGGGGTTGGAGGGGAAGGTTTCTGTTGCGGGGCTGCAGGCGGCAGTTTTTTGTGGCGACCACGGTGCGAGTGTTGCTGTTGCTGGTGCTGGTGCTGGCGCTGGCGATCAGGGGTTGGGAGGAGAGTAGTGGCTGCCATTTGATGATTCTCTCTGAGCTCTACTCTCTCTCTCTCTCTCTCTCTGATGGATCTTACACAGAAACAGTTGGATTTATTTTATCAAGGCAAGTAGAGCTTGGTGGTCTAGTCTCTCTGTTATTTTATTACTCTCAACTCTCAAGTCTCAAGTCTCCGCAAGGAAAGCTTTGCAACCTTCTCTCTCTCTCTCTCTTTTCGGATCCCCCGCACATCTTCCATCAATTTAATTAAAAGCTGTTTCTTTATTTCGAATGCATATTTATGCATATGCCCTCTGACAATGCTAATTTAGTTAGGGATCCCTTAATTTCTCTAAGCACTTCGGTCTTCCCCAACTCACTCAAGTCAACGATGTAGTTAGTATAGTAGCTTATCGACTTACTCATATAGTAGAACAGCAAGGCAAGGCGCGCAAAGAAGAACATTTAGCGAACCTTTTAGTTTCCCCCCTGTAAAAATATTTATACGATTAGTAACCTTGTAAGAATTTTTAATTTGTGTGCAGATCTGACTGTATTTATGACACTGGCACACAGAAGATGTATAAATATAAATGCGGTCTATTCTGGACGGTGCTTTGTTTTTTTTGGGTCCTGATTCTTCTATCTTTTTTTTCAGTAGTAAACTATTGGACATTTAATTGAGAGTTCAAACAAGTAATTCATAAGACGCCTCCAAAAAAAGAATTATTTGATGAAAGTTGTTGCCAAAGTGTAGGAATTCAACTTTAGATCTATAATCAGCGAAGTGAAGTGTAGTGTAGGTAGAACTATTTGAAATAAAGTCCTGCTTATGCTTAGGTCTAACCTACTGTTAACTGCAAGCTCATTCCTTGTAAGAACTATAAATTAATATTCTTTTACCTCAAACCCCAGGCTTACTATAAATTATATATGAGTAGAACTAGGGTGCTCTCAAGCTCACCAAAATGTTTGGTGAGCTTGACTCTAAAACTCATCAAATCGATTTCAAATAACAAATTCGAACTGTTGAAATCTGCTTACCTTACGTGTGATGCGTCTACATGTGAAATTTTTAAACATTCGAATTAGTTTAGTATAAAGTTAATTGATCAAAATTAGAAGGTTAATAAATTAATTTTAGTGCATTCATTTTTTGAATGTTTTTTGACCACTTGATTTTATACTAAACTAATTCGAATGTTTAAAAATTTTACATGTAGACGCATCACGCGTAAGGTAGGCGGGTTTCAAAAATTCAGATTTATTACTTGAAATCGATTTGATGAGTTTTAGAGTTAAGCTCACCAAACATTTTGATAAACTTGAGAGCACCCTAGTTCTACTCTATTTATCTGCCCTTAAAAATTGAATTTTTATAATATTATTTTAAAATTAAACAACAAGGCGAAAATAATTAGTTGTATGTAATGTGAGACAAAAATAGGATATTTGATGAAATGGAAAAAGAAGCAACATTTTTGTGGGTTATTGTGATTGAATGTACTATCGTGAAGATGGGGACTTGATATAAAATGCTCGTTTTATGTCCAAGATTTATTTTTATACAAGAGGACAGCGCAAGCATGGGGTATTTGCCTATTGGGGTTAGTGTTAGGTTGGCTTTTGTTGGTTTTGTTTTGTTTTTCTTGTTTTTTTACGGGGGTTTGGTTGGACACTTGGACTGAACATTATTAGTAATACGTAAGATGAGCTGCTTCGATACCTAATTCTAACTCTTTAATTGGAAATTAACTTGATAGATTGTGGTCCTTTCCTTCAAGGGAATCTAGTTAACGGTAGATTTATTTAAATGGAGAGAAAACTGTGCATGGATAATTTTTTTCAAAAGTTATGCTGTCCTTTTGCAAATGGGATCCAATAATTTCGTTCCTTCTTTTGCTCTCTCATCAGAACAAAATTCAATCTTAAGTTCAATTTAACCAAAACAAAATTAAGAAAAAAAAATGAGAATAGTTAATTTAAATCTTTTATCTCTTCTTCTCATTTTTAAATTTAGAAGACTGTTGTATGTTTCCTTCTACATTTTTAGACCTGAACCATAAAAACTAAAAAGAATATTGTATGAAACGCAAAAGGAATCCCATAAAATCTCTGTTGCAAAGTGCAGAAGGGAAATAAGAAAAAAAAATGCATGCATATTTAGTTACTTATTTTAATTGATAATCTGTTGAGGCATTTATTAGCAAGATCCTGCCACTCTTGCGTCATTCATGCACATGTATTAATCAATTAATATACCATCTATACGTATTGTATACAATTTTACTTAATTCAATTGTAGGACCCATCCGGTATAGAAAGCAAAATAATATAAGTTCTGTTTGCTATAGTGGCTGCTTTGTGTTTTTCATTTTATTTAAGCTAATAATAATAATAATAAAATGCAAGAACTAGTTTTGGTCTAATCACAGAGACATATGATCTTTACATGAGAAGTCATATGACTTTTACCTATTTGGACCTCCCACTGTCAGACAAACGCTTGCCCAGAACAGCATACCTATCCTTACTACATAGAGTAAACAAAAGACTAGCCGGTTGGACTGCAAAGCTACTTTCAATGGTCGGTAGGTTAGTGTTACTCAATTCAATCCTCTCATCTCTACCGGTTTACTACATGTCTGTGATGAAGCTACCGAAATGGGTCATAAATGAAATAGACAAAGTAAGGTGAAGGTTCTTATGGCACGGTGTCGCTGACCAAAAAAAAGGGTACAATTTGGTAGAATGGAACACGGTTTGTGAATTGAAGGAAATAGGTGGGCCGGGAGTAATGGATTTGGGAGTGTTCAATGATGCGCTTCTTTTAAAATGGATATGGTGGTGGTACAAGTCGGAGCACAAGCTATTCAAACCCTTGTTCATCCAGACAGCACCTATGGTACATGGGCTGCCATATGCAACAATTTTCACAGCAATTGCATCAGATATGAAAAGCCTTTTTAATTGTTCAACAAACTGGGTGTCGGGAGATGGTTGCAGTGTATCCTTCTGGGATCATAACTGGGACAGTGGAGTTATGCGTTTCTACCTTCAGGACCTATACACCTTCTCACTAGACAGTACCACAACATTGAACCAGGTAGTACATGCATTACATAACGGAATTGAATCCCTCTTCAGACCGAATCTATCCACAACCGCACAAGAGGAATTACATCAGCTATGTGGCATCTTGGGGGAGATAAGACTACAACAGGGGCAAGCAGATATAATTTCTTGGAGACGAAATAATAATGGTGAATTCTCTGTCAAATCGGCATATAGAGTAATCAAAGGAGGGCCGACAATTAAATCCACGTTATCAAATTTATGGCAGATTAAGGCACCTCCTAGAATGAAGCTATTTTCATGGTTGGCGGTTAGGAACAGCATCTTGACACATGACAACTTGCAAAAGAGAGGATGGACGATGGCAAGTGTATGCCTACTATGCAAATTAGCGGGGGAAACGGTCCAGCACCTCTTCCAAGAATGCCAATTCACGTTGTAGCTATATGCCAAGCTAAGATCCTGTCATCCAGGTAATGGATGGCCTACCAAACCGATTATGGATGTAACGGACAAGGCTAAATCAGGAGAAATGACCAAGGCGCAGAAGGCAGCAATGATTATTATGCTTTTCATTACATGGAGGGAACGGTGTGCCAGGAGCTTCTCGGACTTGAGCAAAAGCACAGAAGTTCTGATGGAAGAAATAGCTTGGCAACTGAAATTCTTTGATGGCAGTCGCGGTGGAAGAGCACAGGGAGAAGGAAGGGAACAAATGGAGGGAAACAACTTCATACAGAGAGACGACAGAGATACTGGTACAAGGACTGGTACGATGGTACGATACCACCCACCCTGAGAAGAAGAAGGAAGAAGTCAGTTAACAGTTCATAAAACAGGAATTGCAAACTGGGAGACCACATACTTTATTTCTTTTATATTTCTTTAAATACTTTTTATATTTTCTAAGATTCCGTTTTTCATTTTTCTATTTTCTGTTTTAGGTTTAATTACTGTTTTATTTTTTCACACAGTTCAAAATTCTTAAGCTGGATCGCTTTTGTATCCTTTAAGTTACATAACTCTTGTAACATGTTTCCAATGAAATTAAATAGGGCTTGACCTCTATTTTTTCTCAAAAAAAAAAGAATAACAAATGTATAAAATTTGAAGGCTTGACGAACTTTATCTGTTTAAAAAAAAAAATAATAGTAAATTGCTTTTGGTTATACAGCTCTGTTCTAAATTTTTTTGACCGTGCAGAGGAAAATAAATAAATTTTGTAAAGCTAAAAAAAAAATGATATTTTTATTTCTCTTCGGTTAAACTTTAAAATTCGCTCCTGTATCACTGCACTAAATTTGCAGTTAAAAATAGGAAAAATTAGGAAGTAATTAATTAGTATTTAAAAAAATGCATTTATTGTTTATACATTTGTTTATGAAAAACCAAATTATAAGTTTGAAAAAAAAAAGCTTACCCCGAAAAAAAAAAAAATCATCTATCAGCAATGATACACTCTGGATAAGTACACGTTATTATACGAATATTACAAAAAAAATAAAAACCTAAGATGTGGACTTAATATATTTCATGCATTTTTTTGTATTCATGCAATTATTCACATTATTTTTTTATTCGTGTGATAAATGTAATTATTTCTGTCCGATAATGAGTTTGACGGCCGGTTAAACATTTGTTTAATGAGAAAAGTTAATTTTTCTTTTTTCTTAATATTATATTCCGGTCAATTAAGTTCTTAATTATGTATTTTTGTTGAATCAATTGATTGAAATATTGAACTATTTTAAATTGTACATTTAATTTTTGATATGCTATCCTTTTATAAAATGTAAAATCTTTGAAAAAAACAAATGTATTTATGGTATGGTATGGCATGTTTCTTTCTTGGTGGGCTTCGTAATGCTTGGCACCTCGCTATAGATCTGGAGGCCCCTCTATCGGCCCAACAACCCTAGAGCCTCCGCCTTTGATGCACGGCCTAGACCTGTAGCTGTAGGCCAGGCTCTTCTCTTATCTTTTCGAAAGGCCCATTTCTCTCTCTCTCTCTCTCTCTCGGATCCGTATCCTCCCAGTACCTGACTCAACACAATTGAAAAGGACGGCCCAGATTTATTTTCATCTGGTTCTTGCTCCGAATGTCTGAGGGCGACAATATTATTTGTGCTTTGAGATTCGTGCTAAGTTAGAAAGAACAATTTTGAATCATCCGATTCAATTGTACTTAGTCCGGTATCCTGATATATTTGAAGAGAAAAGGTTTCTGTCCACTGGGTTTTGTTCACCATCTGTTCACAACGTTATTCGATTTTCACTTTCTAACGGTTTAACTCGTATTTAAACTTATCGCCAAATGACAGAACCTTCCGAATTTCATTTTCTTAAATTTTCGATCAGATTTCCTTTTCTCCTTGCTCGTTGTCTCCTCTCCTCTCCTTGATTAAAATCCAATCAAATTTCTCTCTCTTTCTTTTCTCCTTGATTGAAATCTAATCCGACTATCAATCCTTCTACTTGTCTCCTCTCCTCCTCTTAGCCTAGGACCTAGCTAGGTCAAATGGGATTAATCTTTTGGAGGAAGGGGAAGAACGCTGTGTCACAAGAAGTCCAGCCTTCTGATAAGGCCACCGCCGTGTCAATTTTACAGTTCATCGAGGCAGCTCTTCAGTACGAGATCGGTTTGATTCATCACACTATGATCTACGATAGCCTCTCTGCGCTTTATATCGCGACAGCCAATGGGTGCATCGAGGTGCGTTCTTGAGTCTTATCAAGCGGTACTTCTTCGGCGAAACTGATTTCTCGTCATTTGTTTGAATTTTGTTGACATGGTTTGGTGTGCTTGACTGTAGGTTCTTTCCATGCTTTTGGATCGATCTGTACAACCGGACGTGGTGAATAGACATAAACAGGTGAGAAAAGAGCTTAAGTAAAATTTGAATTTTCTGATTTGGTTTCGTTGCCATTTTGTTTTACAGTATTCCTCTGTTAATTTTATAGTATTCATTTTGTAATTTTACAGAATTTATCTTATGAAAATCTGGAGGAAAGAGATGATAGAGAGGCAATATGGAGTATTGATTTGTTAATTTTACAGTATTCATCTTATGAAAATTTGGATGAAAGAGATGATAGAAAAAACGACATGAAGTATTGATCTTATCATTTTTTAATATTCAACCTATGAATTTACATTATTCATCTTATAATTTTACAGTATTTATCTTGTGAAAATCTGGAGGAAAGTGATGATAGAGAGACGATATTTTATCTTACAGTTAGAGCTTTAAGCTGAAATGTAGTATTTTTTACATTTTATCTTACAATATATATTGTATTATTTTATGGTTTAGATTTAGAAATTTTATTGTATACAAGATTCAATTGAAAATTTTACTGTATACAAGATTCAATTTTACAGTATACAAGATTCAACGCAGTGCAGACACTAATAACTAACTCTAACTACCAATAATTTCCTATAACTGCATTTTTCGAAAGTACATTTCTTTTCTCCTGTTGTGCAAGTTGCAATCTTTTTCTAACTATAATGGAACCACTTCAAATAATTGCTGGATATTTTGTGATTAACTGATATATTTTATGTAATATATTGTATAATTATACAACATATAGAAGTAATTTTATAGTATTCACACAAGTTAAAACTGTAGATAAATAATAAATAAAAGTCTGTAGACAATTAGACGCTTGCATATGTGAATTCCTCTCTATCCGTCCACATCAGTATTCGGTATTTAGTATTCAGTGATAAGTTGCCAAGGCACGTCAAGTTGGAGGAATTCAACAACAGCAGTTTAATACCGTGGCGCGCAATTTTCCATTCGAGCCATAATTATAAATAAGCATGTTTAAAGGGTTAGATATGTAAAACTCCCTTTGCATCCATTCCAAAACCCCGAAAAAAACCCCACAAGAGAAAAAGAGCAGCCGTCACAACATTTGTTTTCTTTCTTTATGCTGTGTTTCCGCCGACGGAATTTGTCTCTTATCCGACCAATTCAATCTCTCTCATTCCCCTTCCCCTTGCCCTTCCTCTCCACCTTTGCTATCTCTTCAGATTCGTCCATGGGGGAGACCTCCAACTCCAATCCAGGCGTTGGGGCCGATGCCAAGCCATTCAAGGATCAGGCCTATCTCGATGTTGTCATTGATAAACGGATTAAGATGTTTCAGGCGATTCAAGCAGAGCAGATCGCTGAAAGAGCCAAAATTGGTGGTCAACCAATTAAGTAAATGTTGCTTCTTCTTTTTTGTTTTGCCAATTCCTAAATGTTTCCAAGAGTTATTCAGTGATAATTTTTCCATAAGCTGTAAGAACCACTAGCTGTAACTAAACTTGGATGTAGCCGTATTTATTTGATATTATTTAATTAATTGGTATTTACAGGATTACGTTGCCTAACGGTTCAGCAAAGGAGGGTAAAAAGTTGATTACCTCTCCAATGGACATTGCCAAGGAGATTTCCACTGGCTTGGCTGCGAGTGCACTCATAGCTCAAGTGGGCAGCTTATATATTTTAATCCTGCAAGCATCAAATTAACTGTTTTACATTTTTTTTATTATTATAGTACATTGTTTTATTTTCTGTGATCGAAGGTAAATGGAACTTTGTGGGACATGACAAGGCCACTTGAAGAAGACTGCGAGCTGAAATTGTTCAAATTTGAAGATGATGAAGGCCGGGACACCTTTTGGCATTCTAGTGCTCACATCCTTGGGGAGGTACTCCCTCCTAACACACGTATTTATTTGTATAATTGTATTTAAAAAGTGTCTTTTATTTTAGTTAGATTTTGTAGGAGTATTTTCATACATAAAACTGCAAAATGGCAACTTTCCCTGCATTATACCATTTTTACTGCTGTTCACTGCACATATTGGCAATATTGTTTTCAGCTTCAGACCTTCATCTTATAACAAAGTTGGAAAAGCTTTGCTTCAGTGTTTTTGATTTTCAGTATCCAAAGGCAACGAAAGCAAGGGTGATTTATCCATTTTTCCAAAATTAGTAAAGCTTTTTAAAGGCATATGTGATATTTTGGGTTATGCAGTGCTTTCACATTTTTGTTATGTTCTAGGTGATCATAAATTAAACAGCTTCAATTATTAATTTTTGTATTACTTTTGGTTCTGTTATGCACATGCCAATAGGAGCAATAGCATATGAACTTTTGTGGAATGGACATTGTTAAAATTCATTTGTATTAGTTGATTATCACTTTCCAATTTGTGAATCTAATGCAGTCTTTGGAAAGAGAGTATGGATGCAAGCTGTGCATTGGGCCATGCACTACAAGAGGAGAGGTAACATGGAAGCTTTATCTCTGTTGTTAATCGAGTTGTTAGAAATTATTTTTATATTTTTGGTCCTTATTTGCTTGTATGCGATGCTCGTTCCAGGGTTTCTACTATGATGCCTACTACAATAATTTGACGTTGAATGAAGAGCATTTCAAGAATATAAAATCTCAGGCAGAGAAAGCAGTTGCGGTATGTCATGTTATCGATATTTTTTTTGCAATTGTACCTGTTTTTTTTTCCTTTTCAACAAAGTGACATAAAAGCCGCTGCTAGCTTTCAATTCTTGAAAGATTACAACAAGAGATATTCTATGTAAATTTAAAATAAGACCACCAACTAAAACTTAAAAGATCTAAAAAATATAAATATAAAACATTCAGATCTTGGCACCAAATGAGGATTGTAGGAACTAGGAATAACAAAGAGTGGATGTGGTAACTGTCGGATGTATCAACTCAGAAACAACACAGCGTTAACATAAAAAGCTTTGCAAATCTTGAAAACTTTGTGAATTGATTGGTTATAATCTATACAGCTTCATTCTCAATGCAGGAGAAACAACCTTTTGAGCGAATTGAAGTTTCTAGAAATCAAGCACTTGAAATTTTTGCAGAAAACCAATTCAAGGTTCCTTTTCCTTTCAAGTTCTGTTATACATGCTTTGCAAAGTTACAATACAGCATCTCTGGTTTTTTTGTACTCTTTCTTGTCTTCTTTTTTTCTTAGAAAAAGGGAAGTTACATTGTACAAAATCCAACCTTTTCTCTTTTTAATGCCACAAAAATCAGGATTCCTTTTTGAACATGATAAATACATGAGTTTTTACTTTCTTAATTATTTAATTTATTTATGAAATTTGTGTCATATGCAGGTGGAAATCATCAATGACTTGCCAGAAGACAAGACAATTACTGTTTATAGATGTGGTCCTTTAGTTGATCTGTGCCGTGGACCACACATCCCAAACACATCCTTTGTTAAAGCTTTTGCATGCTTGAAGGTGACTTCATATTTTTAATTTAATTACACAGTTTAATTTTGTTTTTTGGATTATAATGTGATATGTAAAATGCATAGGCATCTTCATCCTATTGGAGGGGAAAAGCAGACCGTGAAAGCTTACAAAGGGTCTATGGGATTTCTTATCCTGATCAGAAGCGTCTCAAGGTAAACTTCTACCAGATTTTGGAAAAAATAATGTCTGCCACTTTTGTATTTTACCTGTAAAAGCACCATAGAATCGTTGTGTTTCCAAAATATCCACGAGTATTAGGAGACACAAGTGATTGTTGGAGTCTTCAACTCCATTACATCCACTAGGTTTACATGCCTATTTGGATAGGAAGGATAGGATCAGAATTTTCTTTCTGATTATTTGGTTTTTGTCGCTTCTGTAATTCTTCATTAGCATCTTTCTAAATTATTGAAAACTTCAATTTTGGAAATGATTATCAATAGGTAGGTAGGCACAAGTTGTGCCCCAAAAATGGAGTCATATTTTATATGTTACCGTTATCTGTTTAAGAACCGATGATTTTTTATAATACCAGTAGTCTTGGCCCTTTTTTGTTAACCGGATGCAGATATACCATATGTACCAGTGTAGTTTCCTGGGGGTAAATATACATCACACGAGGACAAAAGATATATGGAGTAAATCCGGATGTGGTTTGGGAAATTCTAGCTATGTTCAGGATTTACTGGGTCAGGACAGAAGATATATAGGCCAAATTATACTGGGTCAGGGTAGAACTGCAGAACCAAAGCAAAAAATAATAAACCCAGGGTAGCTACCAGGGGTAAATATGCATTCCATAAAATGCCAAATAGAGGTCAATATGCATGCTGTGTAATATGATAGGTACGCTGCTAGCAATGTTGTTAGGACCCAAACATATTTCTTGTTAGATAGAGTCACACAGATATAGTTATGTAGAGTCCGTGCTGTCTGCAAGTAGACTTTCTAACTTGGGGAATTATCATGTATACCCTTCAATAACCTCAAAATTACATATTCCCCCTTCTAAAACCCATAATATCATATTTATCCTTCTAAATTTAAAAAATTCACAAATTTACCCAATTTATTGTCTATTCTATTAATACTCATTTTAAATTTATAAACTTCCTATTTTACCCTTATTAAAAAAAATATATGTAGAAGCATGTGTAAGAGAAATGTTCAGTCTTCTAATTAGTCGGTTTGTGAGGGCAAATGGTTAATTTCTTTACTTGTGACACATACACAGTTACAATTAGGCTTACACTTTTGCGTGCATCACAAGTAGGGAAATAAACCATTTGCCCTCACAAATTGGCCAATTAGAAGACTGAACATTTCTCTTACGATGAATTTGCCCTCACAAATTTGCCCTCACAAGTAGGGAAATAAACCATTTGCCCTCACAAATTGAAAAGGTATATATGATATGATGAATTTTACAAGGAAAAATATGTAATTTCGAGGTTTTTGAAAGATATACATGAAATTTGCCCTTGCAACTTGGCAGGGAGTTATTTCGTACCTGTCACTGTGATCTAATATTTTCTTCATGTGTTTCATAGGAATATCTGCACTTCTTGGAGGAAGCCAAGAAACGTGACCACAGGGTACTTGGGCAGGCTCAAGACCTTTTCTTTTTCCATCCTCTTAGGTACATTTACACTTTTCTCTGTTATTCTGTTGTGTTTGTTTGTGACTTTTTTCCTGGACTTCTTCTTTTTGACATTAAATATGTTTTGTAATAACTTAGTCCCGGGAGCTGTTTCTTCCTGCCCAATGGCGCTAGAATATATAATAAGTTGATGGACTTTCTTAAAGTCCAATATAAGGACAGAGGCTATCATGAGGTAAATCTTCTCTTTTCCAAAATTTATTAGCAAGCAACCCTGGGATGCAGAGGGACAACAAAAAGTCAAATCTAATATGGTTTGGATGTGTAAAGTAAAACATGTAGGTTGAGAAGTACGGAAATTTCTATGTATTATGCATTTTCTCTTCAAATATACTAGTAAAAATGCAATGCAAAATGAACATTAGTGAAAGCCGTTAGAACTGTCATATGTAAACATGAAAACCATACTAAAACTAGTGTAAATTTTAAAATATACATATGAATAATAGCTCATAAAAAAGAGTTCTTTAAACATTCAAAACAATAGCCGAAAAGTGAATTATGTGGCATATTTTTTTTTTGAAAAAAAGGCAGTAATTATGTGGGGATATAATGAGTTAATGTTTTCTTTTGGTGAATAAATGAATGTAGCATTGAAGATTTTTATAGAAGATGCCATCTTTTAACTTCAAATTGATTAACTTATGTTTTTGAACATCATTTAGGTCTTGACGCCAAACATTTACAACATGCAACTCTGGGAGACATCTGGTCATGCTGCAAACTACAAAGAAAATATGTTTGTTTTTGAGGTAATTTTGTTTTTCAAAGTATATTTGAAAGCATTGAATTGGTTTCAGGAAGTTGGTTTATATATAACCTAGTTCAGTGATGCTTGATTGCTGTTTATCAGTTTCCCAAGTTTAATGTCCTTGAGGAATTGTGGTGATCGAAAGGGAGAAGAAAAAATAATCAATTTTGGTAATCTGTGGTTTATTTTGCGTATTAATTGGACAGTCGGTATTTGTTTTTTTTTAATATTAAGTTGACCATATCTCTGCTGTTTACCCTGTTATCATTTGTTTTACATTTATGCTGCTCATGTGATGATGCATAAATGTTTCCTATTATGATGGATCTATTGTTGTGTATAATAATTTTGTTTTTTCAGATAGAGAAGCAGGAGTTTGGTCTTAAACCAATGAATTGCCCGGGGCACTGTTTAATGTTTGAGCACCGGGTTCGCTCTTACAGAGGTGAGATAATTGAATCTTTAAATTTAATTTTAGAAGCTGTTAAAAGGACGTATTGTATCTTATTCATTATAATAAGTACCCTATTTTAGTCATCTTTGATAGGTATGGGAATGCTTTTATTGAATACAATAGGCTTAGTATTGTCTTCAGATTGAGAAAACTCCTAGTTGTCCTCTTTTTTGCAGAATTGCCCCTCAGATTTGCTGATTTTGGAGTGTTGCACAGAAATGAGCTAAGTGGCGCACTTACGGGTTTAACGCGTGTTAGGAGGTTTCAACAGGTAATATATTTTGTTATGATGAAGGATATTACATGTTTACTTCAGGGCTGCACTAGTCAAGTTTTAGAGAGTTCTGTTTGCTAGATTATTTTATCCTGTTTCTTTACATAGTCCTTATTAGACAACATATGTACCTTCGTCTGAATTCTCTGTTGGATTCATGTACAATAATTATTGCATGTTCTGCATTTGTGCTACTTAGTTGAATTTACTAGCAGACCACCTAAATTTTTTCATGTTACTGTGAATACTGACATGAACTTTCTGTTTCTTGCAGGATGATGCTCATATATTTTGTAGGGAGAGCCAGGTTAATTAAATCATTCAAAAAAAAAGAAGAAAGATAATTATACTTTTTACCCCCTTTATTCAATCACACCTTTTATTCTACAGGTAAAGGATGAGGTCAAGTCTGTTCTGGAGTTCATTGATTATGTGTACAAGATATTTGGGTTCACTTATGAGTTGGAGTTATCTACGGTATTGCTGAAACCTTCTTTATTATGATCTGTTTATTGATATGTGTCGGCTCCGATTATATATCTGAAAATATGTGATTTTTTTTGTTATTTAAGAGGCCGGAGAAATATTTGGGGGAAGTAGAGACGTGGAACAAAGCTGAGGCTGCTCTGTCAGATGCTTTGAATGAATTTGGGAAGCCATGGCAGGTAATCTTCTCCAATACTTAACAAGAACTAGCATGTCTGATCCTAATATCTTAACAGTCCGGCTGCATAATAGTACAGTCTTGGTACTCATCGTCTTGTGTAAATTCGGCCTGCTATGCTGTTTGATTACGCTCAGATTTTCATGTTTTCTGTTTATTCTGAAAATAGTTATCTCTTAGGACCCTTGCACTGAAATCACATAAGATAGGTTTAAAATTATAAACACCAGCTCACAAATCAAGCTAAAGAGAAAGAAAGCTTTAATTCCCTATGTATCCCTCCTCTCAGCAGCATCATAAGTAGCTGGTTCCTTTACCCTCAGATAATTGTGGCTTTTGTTCAACTTCTTTGATTTTTTTAATTGAGCTTAGCTGCACCATCTTAGTCAGGTGTGTCGGGTATGCATCAATACTTTGTTATACTTGAATTCTCATCTTTCGCCAAGCCTTTTCTTTACCGCAGTTTCATGTCAAAACAAAATAATAATTTTTTGTTTGTTTTGCAGATAAATGAAGGAGATGGTGCGTTTTATGGACCAAAGATTGACATAGGTGTTTTTGATGCATTGAAAAGAAAATTCCAATGCGCCACTTTGCAGGTTTTGCATTTGAAAACCGTGATTACTATATACGAGCAAGTTGGTGATAGTATAAAGACACCAGAAAACAACTAATAATAAAAAAGAGAAGCAAATGGAAAACAAGTAGTTTTTATGGGTATCATATACATGTGCTTAAAAATAATTCTTTGTTATGTTAAATAACTTGCCTCTCCTGATGCTTTCAAAATACTGTTGATGTTAACCGGTTGTCTTGCTCATGTATTGGCAAGTTAATGGGATTGGAGTTTTGAGTGCCGGGAATGGGAGGGTTTCAGAAGATAATTTTACTTCTCTAGCTTACCCAATCTACTTTGAGTCTATTAAGGGGTGTATGTGGTGCTTTGACAACAGTATGGGTAAAAATGGGATACTCCTAAAATATGACTTGGAACTTTTTTTTATCTGCAGTTGGATTTTCAGCTGCCATTACGGTTCAAGTTATCTTATTCAGCAGAAGACGAGGCTAAACTAGAGAGGCCAGTTATGATACACAGAGCCATACTCGGCTCTGTTGAGAGAATGTTTGCCATTCTTCTAGAACATTACAAGGGAAAGTGGCCACTTTGGCTCAGCCCTCGCCAGGCCATTGTCTGTTCAGTGTCTTCCAACACTCTTGATTATGCCAAACGGGTACTTCAACGTTTTCAAATTTGATTTGAGTGTACAGTTGATTTTTTAAGTAGACTGACTATTAAATATCAGGTGCAGTTGTTGGTGCACCTGTACTGAGCCTAACAGTTCAGTACTCAAATATATATATATATATATATTTTGTCTTTTCTAGAAGGAAATTAATATTTGAAGGTAACAGGGGACCCATTGCTACCTGCCTGAGTTGCTCGTTTTCTTTCCACTTTTTTCAGGTGCATGAGCAGATACATAAAGCTGGGTATTATGTCGACATTGATTCCTCAGACCGTACGATTCAAAAGAAGGTGTGCTTCTCTTTCTTACAATAGCCTGAATTTTAGTACCATTTTTTTGTAAAGTTTATGGATTGAATTCTCAACATATGGATCTTCCTTTTGATTTCAGGTACGGGAAGCACAAATAGCGCAATATAATTACATACTGGTGGTTGGCGCAAAGGAAGCTGATAATGGAAAGGTTTGTTCTCTCCAAATGATTTCCGATAGTTTGCTTAAATACCAGGAATTTGGTGTTTCTTAATTCAGTCATCTGTTGAAGTGTACATCTAACTATGGGAAATGCATTTTTGTTTAGGTAAGTGTCAGAGTTCGAGATGCTGCCAAAGATGCAAAGCTTGAGGAGTTGTCTATAGAAGATCTCCTCCTAAAATTCAAGAGAGAAGTAGAATCTTTCCAAATATAACTAACTCAGAATGATATTTTATTGGACACTTGCTTCATGTGATATTTAAGGGAATGTTGTTGTTTTATTATTCTAATGTAGTATGTTTCTAAAGTTGTTTCACTGGTAATGTTTTTGCCTATATTTGAATCCTCAGTATTGATTATTTTCTATCACCGAGTTGGTTATTACCTATGGGTTCATAATTTGAAATAGTTTTGACATTTATTTATTTTTTATCTTTTACTGATAAGAGGTGCTGAAGGTTAATCCTTCAATTTCTTGAGGGCAAATTCTTCCCGTTACATTTTGCAACCGATTAGTAGTGGGTATTTGATAATTTGGATGAGGCATAAACGAAGGGGATTATAGGCATATGTTTGTTGACATTGAAAATTAGTGGAATTTTTCCTGAGGTCAGTAATTTAAACTCCCATGTTTTAATTGTGTCGATCTTTGGATAGTTCCAATTAAGACAGACCCTCAATAGTCAATTCTGAACTCCCAAGTCCCAACAGATGTATCCTAGTCTATAATAGAGCTCAAGTGACAAGAAGATTATTTCTTAAAAATAAATGGGCCGAGATGCAATCGGGCCGGGATGTGTGAGTAACAGGCTTAGTTAGCAGGACAAGAAGGGTTTCTCTAATCTCGTCAAGGACAAAAACTGCAGGGGTTTAAGATGGAACCGCTAAAATCCACGGTCGGGAATTCGGGATTGTGCAAAGATAAAAAATTAAAAATTGAGGAGTAAATAATAGAGCAGCTAAAGCTATTATTGAAAAGTGTTGTGATTCGACTTGTTAGAAAAAACAGTTCTAAAAACATGGAAGTAGAGAAACAAATTATTGAGGAAGAAACCGCCGCCACCTCCACCGCCGCCTCATCGGTAAACGGATCGTCTGAAGTGAACCGTGCAGTGACGTGGGAAGGGTGTAGTGTGCTTCTAGATATAAACGATGGAGATCGACTCGTCTTCTCCCGTCTCTCCCCTGCTGCGTACACTCTCTCTCTCAATAGTCCAAATTTCGTTAGAAAAGATGCTCTTGCAATTCCTTTACTCAATGCTCTTGCGTATTATGTGGTAGTAAGCAGAGCAGTACTAAGTGCACTCTGTTTGTTTGAGGTTTTTTAAAATGGGAAAAAAATGTTTTTGAGTATGACCTGTACCATACAGAATCATTAGTAAAATCGATGTTAATTGGTTTGTAAAGTCGATGTATTGGTGATTTCAGCACAATTAAGATCGGCAACAAGAAGTGCTCTCTTGGGCCTCTTGTTGGATGCCCCTTTGGTACCCTCTTTACTGTGGAGGCCAGCGCTGGTGGGCCCCACCTCTCACGATCTGCCGCATCTAATGGAGGTATCCTGGACAGATTGTTCTTTTGTACAGCAAGTAATGCTGGTACCATATACTGGTTTGGTACCAGTCCTCTTTACATTTGATAATGTGGAATTCCAGAGATACCTTGATAATTTTTGAGACTTCATTTTTTATCTGCAGCAATCTAAATTCCAAAACCATCATTTATGAATCTGAAGAAAGTTATATCAAGTATGGTTAGATTTATGAGATACATGTTTTTTCCTGTAAGAATAATATTCTTACTCTTGAACTGAGATCACCCGCAAACCCAAAGAAGGCCGAGAAAAAAGAATAAAAGCTATTTATTCCTGATCTAATTCCCAATTATTAAATTTCCAAAATTTGGAGTGTTTGCTGGATATTTTTCTGCATATTATTTATTTTATTTTATTTTATTTAAGTTTTGGTGTGGTTTGATTTTTTCTTTCTTTTTTTTGTTTAAATTAATACTTACAGGTAACTGTGTGGAACACAATAGTAAGGATGAGGCACAATCAGTTGGTGAAATTAGAGATAATAGAGCACTTGTAGACAATAACACTGCACAAAGTTTATCTAGTGAGGATATTGAGGCTTTGCGAAGGTTAGGTTTCTTATTTGTTGCTCTGGAATAAGTTTTGGCATGTTTCATTCAAAGATTATAGTAGTCTGAACTATGTCTGATTTATTGCAGTGAAGGTGCCACGGGGGATGAAATAGTGAAAGCTTTAATTGCCAATAGTTCCACATTTGAAACCAAAACGGCCTTTTCTCAAGTGAGTTTTATCTTTTTTACTTTGATATGTATGGTCATCTAATTAGTCTTGTACTCCAAATTAGCTAACTTGTTGATGTTTGGTCAATGCCATCAGGAGAAATACAAGTTGAAGAAACAAAAGAAGTATGCACCTAAAGTTCTTCTCAGGCGTCCTACCATGCGAAGGTTTGAAATTTGCTATGTTTGTTTTATAAGAAAATTCTCTATTTTGGATGCACTTTTGTGTTGTCTTATTGTACTAGTTTTGCTGCAGTATTTGTGAGACATATTTCAAGAAACACCCACAAAGAACTGGGTAAGTGCTCATCCTTCCATTTTTCTTTAAATCAGTGCAAATAGTTTCTAGTTATGGTTTGTGTCAATCCTTGAATTTGTTCTTATATTTCTGCAATATAGGTTTATGAGAGTAGATACATTGTCAATGCTATTGTCTCTGGCTAATGTGGGTCCAAACTCCGATGCACTAGTTCTTGACAAGCTTGGAGGTTTAGTTGTTGGCTCTGTAGCTGAAAGAGTTGGAGGTGACATTTCTTTGTTTTTCAGTACCTCTACTAAGTGTAAAAACCTCATTTTTGCCTTTGAAAATTGAAACTATTGTAGTTTCTGAAAGTGTGCAATATGAATAGTAACTTCAAATTAAATTAAGCTACTTAGTAATACTAAAGTGATTTAAGAAAACATTATGCTACTAGTATGATTTAGTTTGTGCGAGTCAAGTTTTTGTATTACTTTTACTCTACTGGTACCAATCACCTGTAATACACCCCGAGCTATCGAAGCTTCTGCTACTGATAATTAACACATATAAAATTGTAAATGTTTGTTGCGAAATATGGCAGGTACTGGCTATACCTGTAGCACATATTTTGGGTCTGTTCCATATCAAATTGACATGGTGAGGATGTTCAATTTTAGCAAAGATGTCTGCACCAGGTATTGAATTGTTCTTCAGAAATTTTTATTTTTTTTATTATCTTAGTGAATGATGTGTCAGTGTGTCACTACAGGATATTGCAAGCACCTTTTTGTGACCTTTCATCTTTGCAAAATCCACCCTCTGAGTCTGTAATGACAGATCCAAGTGATATGGGACCCAGCTCAGCGGAGGCTGCTCAGCCTGATCCATCAAATGAGATCCTTAATCAGGATGACGATACCTTGTTAGGTACAAGTCCATCAGTATTTTTATGGGAGTTGACTACTTGACATCATTGTCATTATTAATTGGCATTTTTTTTTGTAAATAATAATGGCACTTTTAAATTGTAGATTCTATGGATAAGGATGATGATGCTTTGACTGGTCAGAAATCAGTCAAACCCGGGAGGAAGGCACCACCTGAAATTATAAAATCATGGAAGGATAATGGCTTTACAAGGTTTTCACTTGTGAATATTTACTTGGTTAAGCTCAGCTTGTTTCTTTTTTCACTTTGTTGATTAACCAATTGAGAAACCTGGCACACTTTGTATGGAGAAGGAAACTTGAGAGCCCTCTTCTTCTGTTTTTAAATACTTCCCCTACTGTTCAAAAGCTTACTCTCTTTCTGTTTTTGTGCTTGTGTAAACTGTGTTTGGAGGGTGCGGTGATGGTTTCTGCAGAATATCTATGGAGGCTAAATATTTCATTTATCATCTGATTTAATTTTCTTTTTATTGGGCAGCTTGATTGTTGCAGCTCCGGAAATGGATGTGGAGAGCTTGATAATGGATCTTCTTCCCCTTCTAGCTTATTCTGCACCTTTTGCTATCTATCATCAATATCTTCAGGTTTGCATTTCTGTTTATTTATTTTTGTTTTTCTTGACTTTTAATTCTGCCATAATTCAGTCTGGTGCACAGACTGACAACACATATAAGGTAAGATGAAAAATGGGCCATTAGACAAATTTTATATATGCAAAGCCTATTGTTCGAGCAAAGTTAACTGGCACTCCTGGGTATTAATTGGTACATTATTTTTTGCTTTTCGGGAACCTCTGTATTTTGTTGTTGTTAAGTTTCTCTGTATCCATACAGCCCCTTGCAACATGCATGCACAAATTACAGGCCTCTAAAATGGCCATTGGCTTGCAGATTTCTGAACCTTGGCTTCGTGAATATCAGGTATGATCTCTTTTCTAATCTATTTAATTAGCTGGTTTTCTTATTTATTTATTTGTTAACTTATTTGGTATTTAAAATTTAATATTCAGGTGCTTCCATCGCGGACGCATCCACATATGCAAATGAATGCATTTGGGGGTTATATTCTTAGTGGAATTAGAATTTCCAACACAGGAGCTGCTAATGAAGATAAAACCACTTAATGGATTTGCTTGTTAACCAACAAAGCTACTCCCCAAATCCCCTTTTTTGCTGGAGTTTTTTTATTATTTTTATTTGAAGTTGTTAGTTGAGTTAGTTTTTTGCCAAGTCTGAGTCGATTGTATTATGACGAGTTTCTCCAAAGTAATTAACATTATTTATCTTCTTATATCCTTTATTCATGTGTATTTGGGATCTCGGTATAATTGTCTATGTTGTCTTCAAGTAGAAAACTCGGATTCTCTGTGGCAATATGTGTGCAGGAAGACATCAATTAGAATTTAGAAGCGAACCCCACATGTACCCAACTAAAAGGTTCAACAATAAATTTAGGTAGACAAGGTATGTTAGCGATAACACTGCTGTCCTTACTCCTTACCTGCCGCTGAGGCTGAGCCGCAGAAGATCCATATTCTTTCAGATCAATAATATTTTAATACGTTAGGTGCTGGTTAAAAGAATAAAAAATGAGCTTGATTGGGTATGATTTTGTTGGATGAACGCGGTGCATCGCTTAGTGCTTGAGCTTTACCAGTTGATTTTGCTGCGACAGGCGACAGCGCAGTATGGACACGTGAAAGGGAGGGCCCAGCAGAGGCGGCCGACGTTGAAGGCGCGTGTCACTTGGATACGAGCTTTCCCCTCGTTCCGCGTTTGAATCCGTATCCTCCCAGGTACCTGACCCAAGCAAATTACAGACGGACGGCCCAGATTAATCTCAGCCGGGCCAAAGTCAATCCGGTGCCTATAGAACTATAAGGGGGTTCGTTTTGAGATTTGTGTCAAGTTAAATGAACTAATCTGGACCGTTCGTTCGTAATTTGCTTGAGTCAGGTACCTGGGATGATCCTAATTCCGTTTGTTGTGGCGTTACTACTTACGACACTGCACCCAGAATTTGCCTTTCAAAGAAATGACTGCTGTCTCCAATGTTTGCCCATATCAAATTTAAAACATAAATCTGCACATTTATCCTCATAAAATGGAAGTAAAAGTTGACAAAATTTTGAAATTCTTTAATAAACAATATTCCCCCTTTTTCGTGTGCACTCAACTCATCCATTAATCTTACTAATATACTCCATCCCATTTTAATAAAGCTTACATAAGATGAAAAAAAATATTTAGATTGCTCTTCTTAAAATATTAATTGTTAATGTAAATTCCAACTTAATCTTCTATGTTCAAATATTTTGTTCGAGAAAGTCGAATCTTTGTAAGGAATTAGAAGTATTAATAAATCTTTTGCTAAATTATTGTTCAGGTAAGAGTTCATATTCAAATTGAAACCAGTATACTGAAGGATAAAGTTCATAGAAAAAGAATTTAATATTTTTAAAAGAGAAAGGCCATAATAAGCTGAAAAATTAAGGGAGTCCGTTGGCTTTATCTTTAATTTAATTTAATTTATTAGAATGTTGATTAATTCCGGGTAGATAGTGGGCATGCTTATAATAATTGAAATTTCAATTCTTAAAATATATATTTCTAATAGTAGTCTCAACTCAGAAAATATTAAAATAACAAAAGCCGAAAGGATAATATAACACAGGAATTAAATAATAGACCAAAACAAAACCAAAGGAACCTTTATATTTTCCCTCTCTCACCGCGCCCCTTTTCTTTCCCTCTCCTTTCTTCTTCTTCCCTCTCTCTTTCTCTTTCTCTATCAAAACCCTACCCGCCATTTCTCTCTCTACTCTATCTCGCCTCACCCATGTCAGGCCTAGATCCTCCTTCTAGAATCGCGCCTCCAGCGATCCTCCGCACAGCCTCCACCAACCGCCACTTCCCCTTCCAAGCCGCCTCCACTACTCAAAGCGCACGATTGATTACATCTGACAATTCAGATCTCCCCTTTCCACCTTCGGCTCAGTCTGTGGTTAGTCTAGCTTACTTTTCTGTAAATTTTCTGATTTTTTTCATTACCAAGCTCATTATTGGTGTTGAAGTTGTTTGTTTTTCCTGTTAAGGATCCTGCAATTCAAGTTTTATGGTTATAAATTAGGTAATCGATCTAATTGATTAGGTTTTTATTCTCTTTGGCCGAACAAAGTTCTCTTTGGCGTGATATTCTTCTCTGTAGCTTATACCCCTACATTGGGGTTTCTAATTTGGTTGGGTCAATAATACAACAATATTGTAAGATTAGTCTGATTGGGTAGATGGGAAGCATGAAAATTGCTTGATTTTTTAATCAAACCTTTAAAAAACAAATTTTATTTATAAGGTTGTTGAAAGAGCAAGTATCTAGTGAGTTTAGTGAGAGAAAAAAAGTTCATAGAAAACCATCCACCATGATAACAGCAACCAACCAAACTGCTAATTACTGAGTTGCTATCTTCAAATTATGAACATATATTTACTGATTGTTGTTTGGTCAAAACTTGGATTTTTATTTGGGAGGGGAGGGGGGAAGGAATACATGTACAGATAGCTTTGTTTCAAAACTGGAACCCTTCTGTTTGATTTCTCCTATATTTTATATTTTTTTTCTCGTCACACAACATCTGATGATTATAGTCTATGAAATAGTTGATATATTTTATAACTCAGTCTGATTAAAAATATTAGAAATTGTGGATAGTGAGCGAGCTCGTATATTCCGGGTCAGCACACATACTGGTACTACCAGCACCTGAATTAGTATCAGCATGGAAAGTTTAATTTTTTCCGTTATCATTGAAATATCCAATATAAGAGCTGAGTACAAGCTTGATGTCGTTCTTAAGGATGATTGAGAAAGAAGAGAGATGAAACGTCAGAAAACAACAATAGGAAAGTATGGTACCGAGACTAGATTACTGTATGTAAAAGGTGAGATACTTATCTGGTATTGGTAACTGTTGTTATATTGTAAACAGAACAACTCATCTTATCTAACACTGAGACTGTTGATGCATATTTTTCTGAAGAACATGCCAAACTATTTAAATTACTAATCTAAGTGCTGAATTCTCAGTGTGTGAAAGCTTTACCATCTTATTTGACTGTGGAAGTGTCTGTAAAACTCTGGGATTGAGAAGGCTTACGTGAGGATGCCTCCCAGAAAAAAAAGGAGAAAAATCTGATTGTTGATCATGTCTTTGTAGGTGAAAAAACAGCTAGATGGAAAAGATGTGGTCAAGGTTGAACCCTCTGAAGCAGTGTTTACGAGAGAAATTAAATTGGAAGATATGGCTAATGCACTTCCTACTGGATTAAAACGCCCCAAAAAAATAAAGCCTCCAAAAAACAAAAGATTTCTCTGTGATAATCCTGCATTAATTGATGGCAAGTCTCCCAATTCTATAATTTGTAAAATTTGTTGCTCAATCACGGTCTCATTTTCGTTTGCTTTCTTTGTGCAAAGGAGAAGGAGATAATTAAGGAAATGGTCCCATTAAGTTAGACAAGGGGAAATTGCGGAACTTACCTATCAGGTTTTCGGCATTAATGTATGGATGCCCTGAATCAGTTTGAAGTCTGGATTGGTTCTTAGATTTTATATCGAAGTTGGATATAGATATCTGTTTCTGTTCACAATTTATTTATGCTTGTGTATTAAATATTCTCTTTCAGGTGACCCGACCAATCCTCTGCTTGCCAGTAATTGTCGCTACGACAGTTCCCTAGGTATAAAATGCTAAATTTAGTACTATCTTTTTATTTTATAGTAGTATTATTTGAAATTAGGTGATTGCTGTTTTGAAAATCTTATAATTTTTAATCAGGATTGTTGACAAAGAAGTTTATAAATCTGCTTCAAAGGGCTGAAGATGGAACCCTTGATTTGAATAAAGCTGCTGAAACTTTGGAGGTCTTTATCTATTTATAGACTAGAATTTTATGAAGAAACATTTTGTTCATTTATTATTTGTTGTAATACTATGATTTTCTTATAAATTATATTACTTTACTACAGGTACAGAAGAGGAGGATATATGATATCACAAATGTTTTAGAGGGAGTAGATCTAATAGAGAAAAAACTGAAGAACATGATCCGTTGGAAGTAATTACCATTTCATAAGACTTTCTATAGCTTTTCATGTTTTCTGTTTACTTGCTATTTTGTTCTGAGAATTTCCAAAATTGATTTTAGGTAATAAAACTTTTTGTTCTTTTGAATTAAAGGGGATATGACATGTCAAGGCCAAAGGAGCTAGAGGATCAACTTGCATCATTAAAGGTTCATTTTCGCCACATTTTATTTCTACCATTAGTCAAACATTGTCAATCTGCATGATTTTTAACTTATTAGGTTCACCTTATTTATTCTATTTGTAGGCTGAACTGGATTTGCTTCTAAAGGAGGAGGCTAGACTGGATGGCATGATAAGGTTCCTTTTGTCTATATTGTTTTTACTTTCTTTATTTATAATTTATTCCTTTTTCATTTTTGTTTCTATTTTAATTAGTGGTGGAATTGGTAAAATACTTCAGCTGTGGCAAGGACAAAAAAATAATGAGCAAAAGTTTTTCTTAATTGCATATTTGATTTAACTATAAAGTTTTCTATCTGAATTTCATAGAAGCGTTTATTTATCACTTGTCAATTTAAAATAGATAATAGTGTTTGGGTAATGCTAACATGTCTTAAGTTCACTAAGGGAATTCTCAAACTTAACCTAAAAAATGTTGAATTGGTTTCAAATACAAATCTGAACTCATGAGCCAACCACTTTTGTTCAAATTTTTTTGGTTTGTTCTGTATCTGAAGAAGAGGTTGAAATTTTTTGATAAATGAAAGCATCAAATAATTTATTTGCCAACAAGACTAAAATAAAAAAAAAATAAACATACTAAAAAAAAATGAATGTAGATGCTTGGATTCTGAAGTGGATCAGAATCAATGGCCAAATTCTTCATTTGAAGTTGATATGATGATTTTTTATGTTACGCTGATGTAATTTTGTTAGTGAGCTTATGGCCATTCTATCTCTAATTAACTTTTCTATCATGACACTTTTCCAAATTTGTAGAACACAATAAGTCGAAAAAATAATTGCACCTGAAATATAATGACCAGTACACATAAATGTATATAGTAGAATTTGAAGTGTTTCCTTCAAAAGTGCTAGGCAAATTCAAGTTGTCAAGTTCTAATTGATCTGACTTTCAATGAAGAGGATTGGATCTACCTCATTTTCTGAAAGGAGAATGCTGGGAAAATTTTGGTGTCTGTATATGTATTAACTCCAAATTAATGATTCCATATTAAAAATCTTGAGTTTTGATAATTGGATAGTGGTGGAGTTTAAGAACTCAGACCGGGTTTTGAAAAAGCTGAACAGCTGAATTTTGAAAATTCTGGGCATAATTTTATAAGTTGAGTCCACATTTCTGACAGATGCCAATTGCTGGAGTTTCAAACTTTGTCAATTTTAATTCGGATGTATCAGTTTGGTTAATTAACATTTCCCATCTCATAATCTGAATAATATTCATAACATCCATTACATTGCCAATATGAAAAAAAAGAAAATGTAAATTGGAATGAGATTAGGAAGAAGGAAAGAGAGTTGTGAAGCCAAGAAATATGTTATAACTGTGAGTTGTACGCCAATAAATTTCAATGACAACACATCACATGTATTTAGGCTACATTCTATATGCAGTAGTTTGGGGCAGTTCACAACAATGAAATAATCACGAGGTGTTCTAGGTAGGGTTGGACACAATGAATTAAAATATCATACTTATACTGAACATTACTGCCATACAAGTGTTCCTGTTTAAATAATCGTGGCCCCATCCTTCATTTTAATCCATGTTTCTTGCCTTACAGGGAGATGAAAGAAAATTTACAAGATTTTTCTTTGGATGAGCGAAACCAAAGGTTGACTTTATTTCATTTCATCTAAAAATATGATAAATTTAATGGAAATTATCATTCAACAGTATGCCACCTTTTTCTCATTGTTTCCATTTCCAGTTTGGTTGCTTTTTTGTGATTATGTTTTTTGGTACATACTTGCAGATGGCTTTTTCTTAGCAAGGAAGATATTAATAGGATTCCATGCTTCCAGGTTTGTCTTTTTTCTCTGGTCAAGATGACTTGAAATTTGATTTTTCCATTTGTTTTTTATTTATTGGTTGAGCATATTTAATTGCAGAATTCGATGCTAGTTGCAATAAAAGCACCACATGGGTCGAGCGTTGAAGTGCCAGACCCAGATGAGGTTTGTAATTTTTCACTTTAGTGATGTAATAAAGACGACAGAAAATAATTTTCTGATGAATTTGTTTCAACAGGGTGTAGAATTTCCTCAGAGGCATTATCAGATTCTAATGAGAAGTTCTACAGGGCCTATCGATTGCTATTTAATTAGGTATTATTCATGGGTTTTTCATAAAATTTGAAACTGGATTACCTTTCAGAAATGCACCTTTATTGTTTTTATGCTGGTAAATTCTGACTTTGACAGGATCTGTTCTTTACTAAAATTCCAGATAAATTAGTTCTTTCCAAAGGTGCTGATTTTTTTATTTTTAATTATCTTCCAATGTTTTTAGCAACAATCATGAAGACAGAGCAGAGACTTCAAATCAAAATCAACAAGGGTTACCTGAGGAGTGTAACATGATAAACACAAGTAAAATACCTAAAAAGGAAGATGAAGATGATTCTCAATTAAGAGTTTCTTCACATCCATTTCTCTCGTCACAAGATAACATTGGTGGCATCATGCGAATTGCTCCTGATGATGAGAATGTACGTATTTTTAACTTAAGTTGGCAAAATCGGCAAGTTGAGTCAAGTGAAATTTCTGGTCACTCAGTTCTTGGCCAATTTGGCATCTGGTTCATTTCAGTTTATGTGTTTTATTTCTGGTCTGGTGATCTTCAGTTGACGTTAAGTTCTGTTTGGTGTGAGGTTAATCTGGTTTGGGGTCCATTTTGCGATGTTGCATATTGGATTGCTAGTGTATTGATTCTGTTTTTCGAGCAAATGCTGGTCTAATTTACAGTTTGGCTTATTATCACAATGATGTTGATTTGGAGTTGCATTTAAGACTCTGGTACTTGTCGGGTAGTTTTCTTGTATTTTTTGTGGGTTCGGGTTTTCAGGTTGGTTATTGGGTTTCTTATGGGTTGCAAGTTACATTTTTTCTTATGGTTTCTCAGTGTTAGGTTGGCTGTTGTCCGGGCCAGAAGAGATTGTGGTTTTGTGAAATTGTGGCTTAATTCTGGTTTGGTATCAGACCTGTTTAACATTATTTTGGCTGGTTCACATTTTCCTAGTTTTTTTATCTGATTCTTTTATTGAGTAAGGGTATATTTGAATTGCAGATGGATGCTGATTATTGGCTATCATCAGATCTTGAAGTCAGTGTAACAGATATTTGGGGAACTTAAAGATTATAATGTATCCTTTAGTCCTGTTATTCATTTACTTTTCTATTTAATAGCAACCAATTATACTCTTGAACTCAAATCTGCCTCATCATACTAGTGATTTAGGTTTAATTACTCTCATTTTTGCATTGACATGAGCCAATACCTTGATTTCAAGCAGGTCCAACAATCAGTTAAATTGGATCTGGCTTCAATCGTAGGATGTGATCAAGGTCACTATTTGGCATTTCTGATGTTTTTCCCTTAACATAGAGAAGTATGATATTGTGACTATAGCTGTGATGTATACAAGTATTGTCAGATTATTTATCAGTGTTATGATCTGCATAGGGAGGTTCTGTCAAGTTTTCTAGTGCATGCTTGAGTTGGTACGTACAGAAAAATGTAAAGAATCATGATAGGCAAAATTGTAGGAATAAGATTGTCCACTGTATATCGTAGAACCTATTCCTGCTTACTGTAAATGTATTGAAGATAATCTATGGTGTTTAATTTTCTGAAATCTACCTTTGTATTGTAAGGCTCTACACTAGGGAAAGGAGATTGTTGGGATGTTCTTTTCTGTTTTTAGGGGGCTTTTTTTTTTTTTTCAAAAATATTTTGAATGTTGATAATAATTAGGTATGATAAAAGTAGCCATGATCATTAGGGAAAGTAGATTGTTGTAAGGCTCTATGATCATTAGGCGGTCCAAAAAGTAGCTAATGTAGAATGTATGTTGAATAAAAAATAGGTATGATAAAAGAACGCATACTTGAAACGAATTCGTATCCTCTGCATTATCTCAAAAAGGAATGTTTTGAGTTAATACATCGGGATCGTCTGATCAGCTTTAAGATTTGTGCACATTAAATCCACACTAATATTAAAGACCCTGATGTTTTAGACAGGAGCTGAATGAGTTCCGTGTCTAATTTTTGTTTACAATTGTTGTTTACAATTGGATGGTTGATATGTATTAACTCAAAAGATGCTCTTTTGAGTTAATGCAGAGGATGCGGACTCACTTGAAACTGGTGCTTATTTATCGTGCAAAGTTATATTGAAGCAAAAACTAAACTGAAAAAAGAAAGGAGAAGAGGAATATTTTATGGCTATCACGCATATTTAAAAATAATACAAATGTACAGGGTCTTGAAAACGAACGCACGAGTTTATTCAGCATTTTTTCTTGAATAGAAAACATTGTTTTAATAAGGCAAATTAAGGAGTGTTTCTTATATGTTGAGGAGTAAGGAATTAATAAAATAAAATCAGTCATTGTGTGACAACGTCACATTCTTATGGTCAGAACAGCAAGACATCGTCAATCAGGTTTCTATTCAATAATATTAAAATACACAAATTGCTGCTTTATATTTGCTCCCTTCATATGTCTGGGCTTCTGCTATGCATAATTTACATGTTAAGGCCGTTTGTTATGCATAATGTTAATATACATATAATATAAGACTCTTAATGTATCTGTTTGTAATTACTAGACTGTTGATGTATCTTTTTTTTTTTTACTGAAGCTGAGATTAAGGAAGAGCTGATACTGACTACTGAGGTCTGAGGGTACACAGCTCATGAAGGTACTCCCTCATGACCCTTTGATTTGATGTCCCAAACTCCCAATGTATTATGCGTCTCAGGGCTCAGGCACTGCTCATGAAGGTACTTTTGACCCTTTGCAATGCCCCCCTGGGCCCTGGCTCTGCAACTTTGAATCTATCTTGTTTCACCTCTGGACATTTTCTGTAATATGCTTCACTCTTTGAAGAGATCAGTGCAAGGGGAAGGAAGATTAGAATGGAGGAGGGGGAGAGGGGGTGGAAAGCCAATTTTTTTATTAATAGGAAAAATAAAAATAAAATATCAATAATGACAAACAGTTTCGCTAGATTTTGAAAAATAAGAAGAATGTTATAGTTCGTAACGTGATACTGTAGTTAGACGTTATAAATCATAACGTTCAGCTAATTTGATCGCTAATGATTTCTAATTAACAAAAAAAACTGTAGCTGGACGTTATGGTTATGAAATCCAACTACAGTAACTTTTTTTTTTTGGAAAAAAAATCTCACTTTCATGTAGAAAATTAAGTGTACCTGATGTTCGGTATAGACCGGCAAGATAACTTTAAATTTCTGGTATAATTTTAGCATAAAATATGCTCACTAATATTGTAAAGTCTAAAATAAAATCAGTGCTAGCAAGTAAAATTGGATCAACAAATACTGGTACACGTGTACATGTAATTGTTAAGGAATAGGCAAAATTTCCTCTTAGTTTTTTTCTTTGATAACAAACAAAATAACCTTAATTTGAGGTGAAATATTTGAAACTAATACAATCTAAATCATAACGCAAGAAAGTTTTCATGAAAATATAATGAATTCTCTAAGATCTACAAAAATATTTCATAGTCACAATGAAAAATAAAAATATAATTAAAACTATAAAGCCACTAAAATTTGATGAGCAGAATAAAAGGTGAAATTTTTTGCACAAGATAAATATACCAAAATTTGATTTAAAGCATAAAAGAGAAACCGTTGATCTAATTAAACTCACTAATGTGAAAACTCAGCACTTCTTTAATTTTTGTTAGTGTTGCAAAAAGTGAGGTTTATTTTTAAAAAAAATTGCAAACTGTATAAAAAAAAAAAAACAATGTAGCTGGACGTAATAGAACATAACGTCTAGCTACAGTGTTTTTAGTTAATTAGTGATTATTAATAACTGAAATTCAGATCAACTGAATGTTATAGTTTATAACGTTCAGCTACAGTGTCCTGGACATTATAAATCATAACATTATTTCTATTTTTTGAAATTTCACAAAATTATACCTATTATCGATATTTTATTTTTATTTTTGTTGTATTAATAAAAAAATCGGGGATGGGAAGGTGGTGGGGGTGGGGGAGTACGGGTGCTGTCTGGACAAGATCCTGTGCTCTGATCCGCACGGATCCAAGAGTGCAGCATCGGAGGATTTCAGTCTTCCTCGTTCCTCGTTCAAAAACTAACAAAGAGGAATTAACAAGCACTTGATTAAATTGTGTACAGCTCTAAATTAAACTTGTCTTCTCGGCTTTTCCTCTAATTCTAAAACTAAGTTGGCAAGGACTCATCATCCTGTCAAATGCCAAAAAAAAAAAAAAATGTGCCATACTGTCATCAAATATTTTTTTTACATATCATAATTAAAATATTAACGAATAATTATGACACACACGAATGATTATACTGTGATTAAACATGTTATGTCTAAACGGAAATAGTTACGGTTATTACGTTTAACTATTCATTTATTTAAGATTCACAATTTGATCAAGATTTAATAATCTTAATTACACGTGACTCATGACTATGTACCGTGATCAAATTTTTCGTGTGACGTGTTGTATCAAATTTTCAAAAAACTATAATCTTGCCACACAAATAATCACAGTATGGAACATGCGATTTACGGCACGTAACCGATATACGTGCTATGTTGTTCCGTGACAGTGCCAGTTCTGCACCGTGCTATATTTTTCACTCTATTCAACCATAAATTAGACTATTTTTTTGTTTTTTGTTTTTTTTTTGAATAAATTCACCTATAAATTAGAAAAAACAAATAAGTAGGTTCATCTGAAATTTAAAAACATTGTATTCACAAGATTGACTAATTTTTCTTCATTAAAACGAACAATTACAGTATACATTTTGGTATGCTAAACCGAATTTATCTTTTCTAATTAATTCAAATACTATCTCGATTGAAAATAATAATAATAATAATAACAATATCAACTACGTTACATATCACATGCGCGTAGCTACATTAATTTCATCATTTTCTTAATTTAAGGACCAATGAAGAAAAATGGTAGGGTTAAAATGTCTCATTAATTTTGTGCTCCACTATGTCTCATATGTCTCATCATGTTACAATATTGTTATCTCATAGTCGATTTAAACTGCTAATATGATCTTTATATTAAAATGTGCTTGGATATCAAATTTATATTTTTGAATATTTTTGTTATTTTTTAAGATAAATACAAAATTATTGTTTTTAGAAGATTTTGAGCCATTCAAAAATAATGATTTTGTACTTATCTTGAAAAATATAAACAAATTATAAAAATTATAAAATTTGTTATTCAAACACATTTTAATATAAAAATTTATTAAATAGTTCGAATCGATTATTTAAATTTTAAAAATAAAGATATTCATATTGAGATATGATGACGTGACGAAAACCAAACATAATCACATATGGGAAGTTAAATTGAAGCATGAGTCATCGATGTAAAAATAACGGTTTACCTCAATTAACATAAACTAACAAAATATTGTGTCTACCTCTACCTCTATCTTTACATGGAGAACAAATTAAAGAGAGGCGGCCACGGGCCACCAAGAAATATTCCCCGAGATTTTTTATTAATATCCTAAAAAATAAAAAATTATAAAATCTGTTCTCGCATTGAAATTAATTTAAAAATGTCCTGACTGTTCAAACGTGGGATGGTCGACTTTTTTTACCAAATGGTTTCATGTTTGGACAATCAACTTTTTTTTTTTTTTTTTTTTTTTTTTTTCAGTGTTCTAAATAGCGTGCTATAACGGTTTTGGACCCTAAATGCTAAGCTAGTGCATCAAAATGCACTATTTGAGCTACGGACGCTATAGCGGACCGCTATAGTGCATAGTATGTAACGCAAATAGTGCGCGATATGCAACATGATTTTTTTTTTTTCAATTTATATGGCTTTAAATAAAGACTCAAACTGGATTTTAACCGTGATTTTTTTTTGCAATTGATGTACTAAGCTTTATATTAAACTATTAATTATTAAATAAGAGATCCATCAAATGAAATCAAATAAGGAAGCTACAACGAGCTATAAATAGGAAAGTTTTTAAGGAACAACCATACCAGCGAGCAACTTAGGTAATTTTAAGTTTGAACATTTAATTGAAATCTTATTTTACTTTGATTTTGATTTTTGTTCCTATTTCTTAATCAATTATGATACGAAGAACAGTGTCAGAGAGAGATGAAAAATTACAAGAGACCCCCTAATTTGTTTTTTATTTTGCGAACTGAGAGGGGGCAAGTAAAGTTAAGACCTTTATTTTATTTTTTTAAATTTGGGTAGTTTGTCTTTACTTTCAAATATGGGATTGTTGGTCCCAAAGGCACCTAGAGGTGGGGAGGATATGTATTTTTATATTTTTGGTCTAAATAATAATATTCTAACTTGTCCATAAGTTATTCTTGGCGGAAACTAAAATAACTTTGTCATAAACTAAATGTAAAGTAAATAGTAGAGTTTAGAGACACTTGACACGAGAGTTGTTTACGGAGTTCGACACTAACGCTTATGTCTCCGGGGCTTGCGACCTTCTAGATGTCGCACCTTTCTTTACCCAATGAGAAATGAGTACAAGATGGAATTGGCGAGCCTTTACAAACTTATGGGAAGTCACATAGCCCTAACAGGAGCACTAAAGGCTCAAATGAAACAATAAGAGTTGCAAGGACTTCAAGGATTGCAAGGTAAGCGCGAGGCTCAAGATAACAAGGGTTACAAGGTGTTTGTAGTAAATAAAGATCTCTCACAAATCACTCGGGTTGTTGAAGTTGATTGAGTATGGTGGATGAGATATTTGGTTGTTGAATGAGTATTGAAGTTTAAGGTCTAGCAACCATGGTGGTTCTCTTGTGAATAGAGGAGATGAAGTTTGGTGGCTGGAGCATACCCTAGAAACCTAGCTTTGGCTTCTATATAAAGGGAGAGAAGCAAATCTAGGTTTATTCTTGTTTTCATATTTGACGTCTGTCTTCCAAGACCTATACCGATCCATCTGTTCATATTATGAACAAGTTTAATACATACTGTCCAAGTTTAATATATATATATATATATATATATATATATGAGGAGGGATCAAGTTACAATATTTTTTGAGTTACAACAAGCATTATTTACATTTTCAAAGTCCAAATCATCGATCCAAACTGTTAGGTGTGATCTCTACAATAAAATGTGCTTGGAGACCAAATTTTATATTTTTTGAAATTTTTTTACTATTTATTAAGATGGGTACAAAATTCAATGGTATGAATTTGACTAGTTTTTGTACCTACCTTAATAAATAGTAAAAAAGTTCCAAAAAATGTAAAATTGGGCCTCCAAGCACATTTTATTGTAGAGATCACATCTAACGGTTTGGATCGACGATTTGGACTTTGAAAATGCAAATAATGCTTATTGTAACTCAAAAAATGTTGTAACTTGATCCCTTCTCTCTCTCTCTCTCTCTCTCTATATATATATATATATATATAGAGAGAGAGAGAGAGAGAGAGAGAGATAGGCTAATGTGCTTTCGGTAGCATATGGGCCGAAATACACATGGTCCAAATTTAAAATTTCAAAATCCAAACGATCGATCTGAACCGTCCATCTTATTCTCCATATTAATATGTCTCTAAGCACATATTAATATTCAGAAAAATATAAAATTTGGTCTCTAAGCACATATTAATATGGAGAACAATATGAACGGTTCGGATCGACCGTTAGGATTTTGAAAACTCGAAATCTGAGCCGTAGCACGGAGACCTCTTAGCTACCCATAGCATATTAGCCAAAACATATATATATATATATATATATATATATATATAGAGAGAGAGAGAGAGAGAGAGAGAGAGTCTAATGTGCATTCAAATGTATATGTGCTGAAATACATACGATTCAGATTCGACTTTTTAAAATCCAAACGGTCGATCCGAACTGTTCATCTTGTTCTCCAAATTAATGTGTTTGGAGATCAAATTTTACATTTTTTTGAATTTTTTTACTATTTATTAAGTATTTTACAAAATTGTTGATCCAATGGTGGCTTAACAAAACAGTAAAATCAGCAACTACCGTTGGATCAACAATTTTGTAAAATACTTAATAAACAGTACAAAAATTCAGAAAAATGTAAAATTTGGTCTCCAAGCACATATTAATATGGAGAACAAGATGAACGGTTCGGATCGACCGTTTGGATTTTGAAAAGTCGAATTTAAACTGTATGTATTTCGGCCCATATACCGTTTGGATTTTGAATACTCGGGTTGTTGAAGTTGATTGAGTATGGTGATCTTTGTAAATCTATCTTATGTGTTTTTTCATTTAATATTATTAACTAGGTTAATTTATATTATAAATATGTTATTTGCTTTGCAGTTAATATTCAACAAAACTTTTCTGACAACTAAAAATGAAATCATGTATATTAAATTGTCTCACTTCCTGTAACTTTCTACCTTCCTCTGCCTTCCCGCAACTTTTTTCCTTCCGCGCGCCCAACCGATCGAGAGCGTAGGAGTCTGTTAGACTATTACATCTTGCGGAGTACGGAAACTCCAAAATAACTCAAACTTCAGGTTCGTCCGATCAGAATCTGGCCAATCCAACTTGAACTAAAAAGTTGAGTTGTATGAATTCCATTTGGTGATCTAGAATTGGTTCACGGAATATTCTAATATCGATCACAGTTTAGCGGGTCAGTTACCTGATGTTTCCTTTAGTAGAAGGATAAGCATAATGCACATTGGATTACACATATTAATTAAAAACAGGAGATACAATTACTACGTTGTTATCACAAGATATCGATTTTGTCTTTAATTTTCAAACCTGTTGTTCGATACACATATACATGCTGATTTGACAAAGATGTTGTATATTGGGCTATACAGATAAAATAATAAAAGATCTTCAAAAATATAATGAGAGCAAATTATCCAATAAAATTGGTCCTTCTCACCGGCCCTTATCTAAAACAATAGTAAAATATCAAAGAAAATATTAAATTTACTTTATAATTAACATATATAATTTGAATATATTGTCCGAATTAAGGGTTCATGGGTCATTTGAATTTTGAAAATTAAAATTTGAATGAAATATATCGACACATATTTACTTTGCAATGCATCATAGCATGAATTTTCTTTTTAAAAATAATAATAAAAGCAATTGGATTGCAGTCAGTAGGTTAACTACAGACCTAAGAGTCTAGACACGATTTCTCACAAGGAACATGATAATAAGAATCTCTTCTAATCTTTCTCTGTCGAAAAGAGAAAATGACAGGGAATCCAAGAAACACTACAACAAGGCCTATTAATTATTAATTGGGCCAATTTTATACTGTGGTAAAATACAGGCCTTAATGGGCCTACTATTTTTACTGCACTATTGTTGTAGTAGTTTTTTTTTTTTTGAGAGGAGCAATGTTGCTCATTAATTCGCGTCTCCCATATAAATCAATCTTTTTTGAGAAAAATATGACATTG
The DNA here is from genome assembly GCA_033356055.1 of Carex pumila. Classification (NCBI taxonomy): domain Eukaryota; kingdom Viridiplantae; phylum Streptophyta; class Magnoliopsida; order Poales; family Cyperaceae; genus Carex; species Carex pumila. The sequence continues at coordinate 201,816 of JARJHM010000016.1, read as the reverse complement.
GTATCATTTTTTCATACCAATGTTCTGATAATTGGTATTAGAAATATAACTTGTATGCATAAATAAATTTAGTAAAGTCCAAAGCTATTTCATATGTACCAATATAATATTCCTGATATTTGCTATTAGAAATAGAACGTCTGTACAGAAATAAAATTAGTAAAGTCCTAAGTATAGCTTATTTGACAAATGATAAATATATCTTGTTTGAAGAGGCAAACCAAAGGAATTTAATCAGTAGCCGACGGAGCTTCACCACCTCAGAGATAGAGATAGAGATAGAGATAGAGAGATGGGACATACGGGTTTTACGTACTGGCCGATCAGGTACGAGCTATCCCAAACGGCTTACATAAAAATAGTTTTACACGCATTGAAGCATCCTTCATCGGCCATCAATGGCATCCTCCTTGGTACTTACAGCAACTATACCACCGTTGAAATCATAGATGCGATGCCCATCTCACACTCCCCATCCACTTTCTTCACTCCCTTTCAGATCGCTAATTTTTAGGTTGGAATAGAATTTGTGTTTGAGTAAGTCTAGTCTAGTCTAGTCTAGTCTAGCTATTGCCTTTTCTGATCAGGTGAAATTTATTTCCTTATTCAAGAATACAAAAATCATGAGTAGTATTTCATTAAAATTGTACAGACAGGTGAGTACTGCTCCAAACATCAGCTGAATGTGGTGGGGTACTACCATGCAAGTGAGACGTATGATGACTGCAAGCTGGGCCCTGCTTCTTCCAAATATGTCAACCAAATGTTTCGCCAAAGTTTTAATTCTGCAGTGCTGCTAGTACGTATATTTATATATATATATATCTATTCCACCTTAATTAATGTCATTTCTTTTTTTCTCTTTTTAAATTATCATAAAATCCCGATCATTTACTAATTAATTGCTGATACATTTTTTCCTGTGACAGTTGGATCACAAGAAGCTAGATCATTTAATTAAGGAAAATGATGGTGATCCTGCTATTATGGTAACCACACTTTTTAGTTTTTGTTGTACCTATTTTTATCTATTTAAAGCATATCATGATGTGAAGGAATATATATTGACAACTCAACGTACATACCAAAAAAATGTTTGTTTATCAAATCATAATTAAACTCTGGTTGGAGGTACATGTTCTCCGTATATAGTTTAGATAGGTTGTGTATGAAACTTGGTACAATTTGAGAATGGCTTGGTCATTTATCAATTAATTGTCAATGCTACAACTGAACTCTTTCCAAATTTCTTGATGAATGACCAATTGTCTTTCAAATTATACCAAATTTGAGACAAACAACACTATCTAAACTATAAAGGACATATTTGCAATTCTAATTATTTTATTTTATTTTATTTTGGTCACCATTTGGTCAGTTGTCAAAAAACCTATCTCTATCATGAATTCATGCTATAAAGACTTCCTATCTATATATATATATATGTTACCAGTTGTACATATGTGTCAATTTAACTGATTCTTGAGTTAAAAATTAAAAAATGCTCATCCTCAAATTTAAAATCAATTGCAGATTTTCACATGTGGTATATCTAAGACACCTTGTCTCCAGGCTGGGTTTGAGGCTAGAGATGAGTTAGTTCTAAAAGAGCCGTCAGCACATGCTTACTTTACTGGCTGATTAATTATATTGCATCAAATTAAAATGTGGGTAGAAACAGTTGATTTTGAAGACCACCTCAATGACATAACCAAGTAAGAATCATGAATATATATATATATTGTTACTTCTGAATGGAAGGAGACTAGCTTCTGATATATATGTCTTTTGCATCCTTCGCAGGGACTGGTTTAATCCTAATCTCTTCTAGTAGAAGTACTGCTAGCTGCATATATATTTTTGGGCCATTTGACAATTAGTAGGTGATTCAAGAAATTAAGAACGATGTTGTTTATATCCTGTCAGTTCATGTTAATTGGAATTAAATTACTTGTGCAAATTAATTTATATTATATTATCTTATTTATTCAATTATACCAGATTTGCAGCAACAACTAAGCCTAATGAATTTTGTTTTTCTTATTATATATGTTGTTTGTTAAAAAATCTTACCTGTCCTTCCTTCATCAAACTTATTTAATGGGAGTACAACATAATTCCATAATCTAGCAACCAGTACGTATACTCTATGTACTCTTTCAGCTTTTGTTTTCGTACATTAATACCTACAGATACTGAAAAAAAAAAGGCAAATGTTTCTATGGAAACCTAGTAACGTCAACCGTTCAATTCTTTCAAATCCAACAGTCCAGCCCCAGATTATATAATTATCTCCGCTTCTAACGTTAAGATCAACATAATTTTTTTTGCGTAATGGCAAAATCATCATTTGCAGAATGAACCGTCTATTTCTTTCTTGTTACCCTCGGCTTCCATCGCCGCATCGCAATCGTCAAGCACATTTTAAATAGTAAAAAAAATTAATAGTCTAAAAATAATGAATTTGTAAAATACTTAATAAATAGTTAAAAATAAAAAAAAATGTAAAATTTGATCTGTGAGTACATTTTAATATATCTATCATGTTGAATGATTTGGATTGATTATTTGTACTTTGAAAACTTTAAAAATGTAATTAAGTTGTAATCAGGTGTCACTAAAAACAATGAAAATGGATCCCTCCTCTAAATAAAATATTTTATTAAATATGATATAATATTAGTTTAAATATTAGATTAAATTTAATATTATTTTAAATATTAGATTAAATATAATATTAGTTTAAATATTAAATATAATATAATATTAATTTAAATATTAAATGTAATATAATATTATTTTAAATATTTGATTAGTATTAAATAAAAGATAAGTTTAAATATAATATACTATAATATTTGTTTAAATATTAAATATAATATAATATTAGTTTAATTGTTAAATGCAATATAAGGGTAAGGCTACGGTGCTATGGGTTGCATAGAGGGCTACAGTGCTAAAGCTTAATATTTGAGTTTTCAAAATTTTAACGGTTGATCCAAACCGTTCATCTTGTTCTCCATATTAATATGTATTTGGAGACCAAATTTTACATTTTTTTAGAAATTTTTTACTATTTTTTTAGATAGGTAGAAAATCAGTTGATCTAAAAAATTATGCACCATTCAGATATTTGATTTTCTACCTATCCAAAAAAATAGTAAAATTTGGTCTCCAAACACATATTAATATGGAGAACAAGATGAACGGTTCGGAGTGACCGTTAGGATTTTGAAAACTCGAATATTGAGCCATAGCACCGTAGCCCTCTATACAACCCATATCACCGTAGCCTTACCCGCAATATAATATCAGTTTAAATATTAAATGAGTAAAACTAGAGTGTCTGTTTGGTGAGCTTAACTCCAAAATATATTATATCAGTTTCAAATGACAAATCCAAGCCGTTGAAATCCATCTACTTAATTCACAAGTGATGAATTTACATACATAGATTTTAAGTTTTCTAATTATTTTAGTATAAAGTCAAGCGGTCAAAATTAGAAGGGTTATAAATTAATTTTGGTGCATTCATTTTTTGACCACTTTACTTTATACAAAATTAATTCAAAATTCTAAAAACTTTACATGTAAATTCATCACTCGTAATGTAAATTAGTTTTAATAGTTTAGATTTATTATTTGAAGCTAATCTAATAGGTTTTGGAGTTAAGCTCACAAAATACCTTGGTGAGCTTAAGAACACCCTAGTTCTACTAATATTAAATTAGTATTAAATAAATGTAATATCATAGTAGATTAGTATTAAATAAAATATTAGATTGGTGTTAAAAAATAGTTTAAATGTAATATAATATCATTTTAATCATTAGTTTATTCATTCTCTCCATTGCTATTTCAAATATACAATCTAAATGATATTTTACTAATCCGAATAGTTTAAACTTAGCACTATTTTCAAACTATGTTAGTACTATTCTCAACCACTAACTCAAAAATCGTTATTATTTCACTAATCCTTGTACGATCCAAACGTACCCAAAGGAAGTTGGCAAGGACTTAGCATCCCATACCGTGTTGTGACTTAGGTCCTGTGCCATGTCGTGACCAAGTAATTATTCATGTAACATAATCAAAATATCGAGAGATGGTCACAACAAGCGAATGGTCACACTAGTGAGTCACACTGTGACTACATACACATGCTGTGTCCAAATGTAACTGGTCACGGTTGTCATGTTTAACTATTTTTTTCATAATTTAAGTTAGTTTATTTAAGATTCACTATTTGGTTAAGATCTAACAGTCTTAATTACACGTGATTTGTGATCACGTGTCGTGTTGTGCTAAATTTTCAAAATATATAGTCTCCGCAAACAAATGATTATGGCACGATCGAGACACGCAAATCATTACACGTACCGTATTATTTTATGACGAAACCAACTCTGCGCTGTGCCATTTTTCTCACTCTATTCACCCATAAATTAGGAAAAACAAATAATTAAGTAGGTTCATATGAAATTTCAAACATTGTATTCACAAGATTGACTAATTTTCTTAATTAAAACGTATAATTACAGTATACATTTTGCCATGCTAAACCGAAATTGTCTTTTCTAATTAATTAAAATACTACCTTGATTGACAAATAATAATAATAACAATATCAACTACATTACATATGACATACACGTAGCTACATTAATTTCATAATTTTCTTAATTAAAGGAACAATGAAGGAAAAATAGACGAAAACCAAACAGAATCATAGATCACAAGTTAAAATGAAGCATGAGGAATCCATTCTAAAAATAGTGGTTTACCTCAATTAATATAAACTAACAAAATATATATTGCCTCTACGCTACTTAGGGCTAGCAAAAAAATTTATAGTTTGGGATTCGATTTGGGTTTGATTCGGGTTTAATTCGAGTTTAATTTGATTCGAAATGGGTTCGAATTGAAACGAACCAAATCAGGTTCGGTTCAAAATTAATTCAAACCAAACTCAAACCTAGCCTGGTTTAATCGAAATGGGTTCACAAACTTTTATGGTTCGAATCTCATAATAATATCAGCTGTTCATTTACCTGATGAAATTAAAATCCAAGATAGAGAGTTATAATTAAACTTAACCGACGCTCTCTTGCTCTCAAATCTCAATAATTTAATTCTCTCTCCGCCTCTCCCTAACTCACTCTTCCTCTCGCTCTAAAGCCTAGCCGGCACTCTAGACGACTGGCTGTCTCTTCGATAAGTCACTCCTCTCTCTGGCCTAGACGACTATCTCTCCTCTCTCTTCTCTTCGGCCATCTCTCCTCTACCTTCTATACCTTTCGAATTCTCACTTCATTAGATGGTCTGATCAAGGGATTGATCGAGTGAGCACTCGAGATATAATTATTTGTTTTACTGCATATTTCAGTTCTTGTACTTAATCCTCGATCTTTTTACGATTATTTGTTGTGATGTATTTTTTCAATAACAATTTTTCAACTTAAAAACACTCATTTCATATTAGTAAAAGGAAGCCATGTGAATTTTGTCCCGCAAGAAAAAATTATCGTATAAACTACCAATATAACTAGGGCTGCTAAAAACTAATTTAGTTCGTGATTCGATTCGAAAAATGTATAGTTCGCAATGGATTCGAAAAATGTGTAATTTGATTTGAAATGGATTCTATTCGAAATGAATCAAATCAGATTCGGTTCAAATCTTATTCAAACCAAACTCAAACATAGAATAATTTCGATTCGTTGCTACCCCTAACGCTACCTTTACATGGAGAACAAAAGAAAGGCGGCCACCAGGAAATTTTCCTGAGCGAGAGAGAGCCATCTCCAGTGAATTTAGAATTTTAGATGGATAATCGAGATAATAAAAATACCAATATTTACAGCAAATTAAAAGATGTTGTTCCTCTCGTCTCTTGAGCGCAAGGAGAAAAGTCAAAAAAGTTTTTTTTTTATAGCGGGAATAAAATAAAAAGAGTCGTAAAGTAAAAAATGAAACTTTTTACTGCTTCAACTTTACTACATCTACATCCCATCTGGTGTCGTGAAGTAATTTATTTTTAAAGAATATACTTGTATTTTTTTTTCAATAAAATTATATGAAAGTATACTTACGTTTTAAAAAAAATATATAAAAATTGTCTATTCGTGAAATTTTTGTCCAAAATATATTTCTATTCTATTTTTTTTCATAATAATTATAAAATAAACTTAATATTCAAAATAAAAAAAAAAATGTTTCATCCAAATTGTTTGTCCTGATTACTCTCCTGATCTTGTTTGAAGTAAGAATTTCGTACAACACTTGATCAACTGCCAAACACAAGGTAATTAAGGAAAGAGAGCTGCTGATTGACCAAGTCTTTTTGTTCTGATCCAGATAATTAATGTGACTTTGTCCCACAATGACTGATTTCTTTTACTAATTCCTATTTCTTACTACTAAACATATGAGAAACAGTCCTTAAATTGCCTTATTAAAACAAAGGGGGCTAATTTGATTAATATAATATCCCAGTAAAACACTATTTTCTTTTACTAATTCCTCACTACTAAACATATGAGAAACAGTCCTTAATTTGCCTTCTTAAAACAAAGAGGGCTAATTTGATTAATATAATATCCCAGTAAAACACTATTTTCTTTTACTAATTCCTCACTACTAAATTGATGTAGGGAAACACCATTCAGGCTAAAAATAAACTTTTTTTTAAGCCCCTATATATTTATTCTTATATTAAGCATGTAGATGTTTTGATCCGCCAACAGTATTGATTAAAAGATGAAACTTTAAATTGAATATTAGCCCTCATATCAAATATTTTGATTCTATACATCAAATATGCTCCTATTTGATTAACCACAACTAGCAAAATTTTTTAAGAGTTTAAAGGTTAACCCCTTGATTTATTTATAAATGAGCAAGCAAAATTAAAAGAAAAACAAAAAAACAAAACAAAAAGAAAACAGAGTCGAAAAAGACTGATCTAGTAAAGCAAATCAGAAAAACTAGTAAGATATATCTCTCCTAAATAGGAGTGGCAAAAAATTAAAAGTTGATACTTCGTGGCTCGATCTTGACTTGCACTATCTGATTGGTTCGCTAACAACTTGTTTGACCGAGTTGTTAACGAGTTAGCTCGCCACTAGCTTGGTTCAGAATTAACGTGTTCAAACTAGGGTCTAGCTTGCTCGCCAGCTCGTGAGCTAGCTTAGTTAGACATTAATTTGTGAATTTGTATAAATATGTGTGTATTTTATACTGTCTAGCTTAGTCCATCTTGGTTTAGCTCAATTCAAAAAGTTTGTAAACTTTGTTTTCTTCTTAAAAATAAGATCCATCTAGACTTCGCTAGCCAACTCGTCAACTCGCGAGCTAGCTTGAACTGACTTGTCACGATTTTAAGCTGAAGTTTTAACTTGGATGCTCTAGATCCAGCTTGCTCGGTTGTAACTCGATCCAAAATTAACAAGCTAAACTAGAATATACTTGTATTTTTTTTTCAATAAAATTATATGAAAGTATACTTACGTTTTAAAAAAAATATATAAAAATTGTCTATTCGTGAAATTTTTGTCCAAAATATATTTCTATTCTATGTTTTTTTCATAATAATTATAAAATAAACTTAATATTCAAAATAAATAAAAAATATGTTTCATCCAAATTGTTTGTTCTGATTACTCTCCTGGTCAACTGATCAACTGCCAAACGCAAGGTAATTAAGGAAAGAGGGCTGCTGATTGACCAAGTCTTTTTGTTCTGATCCAGATAATTTATGTGACTTTGTCCCACAATGACTGATTTCTTTTACTAATTCCTATTTCTTACTACTAAACATATGAGAAACATGATTTGCCTTATTAAAACAAAGGGGGCTAATTTGATTAATATAATATCCCAGTAAAACACTATTATCTTTTACTAATTCCTCACTACTAAACATATGAGAAACATTCCTTAATTTGCCTTCTTAAAACAAAGGGGGCTAATTTGATTAATATAATATCCCAGTAAAACACTATTATCTTTTACTAAGTCAGGATGAGAAGTGTTTTCTAGACATTAAATGTAATTTGAGAGGTTAAACCTCCATACTTCTATTAAAACAAAAATCTTAAATGTTGAACTTTATGAAGTAGAAATATATGCAAAATAAATAAGAGTGAGTCTATGGTACTATGCATATTACGATTTGTTACCGTGATATGGCTTTATATTTGAGTTTTCAAATCCTAACGATCAATCCGAACCATTCATCATGTTCTCCATATTAATATGTGTTTGGAGACCAAATTTTATATTTTTTAAAATTTTTTGACTAATTTTTTTAGATTTATTGAAAATTACTGCTTTTGGATGGTCCAGAATTTTCAGATCAAGTGATTTTCTAAATATCTAAAAATATAGTAAAATTTTTTCAAAAAATGTAAAATTTGTTCTCCAAACACATATTAATATGGAGAACAAGATGAACGGTTCGGATCGACCGTTAGAATTCGAAAACTCAAATATAGAGCCGTAACATGGTAACAACCCGTGATATGCATAGTAACATAAACTCACTAAATAAATAATGTGAACATTAGTCAAATCTGACTTGATGCAGTCATAAATTCACTCTTTTGACTTAATTAAGGTAGGTAGGTAGCAAGTGATTACTTGATCAATCTTCAGGTTTAGAATATGTAATTACATCTAAAAGATTTCTAGAAAAATAAAATTGATCTATTAAAAGGGATGACTGCTTCCAAGAGGTCGGAATGTCAATACCGTGTTACAGAAGATTACATCTAGAATATTTTTTCGGAAAAAAAAAAAGATAAAAGATTACTAATATCATATACATTGGAAAAAAAAAATATATCAAATCTATCATTTTGTGCTCTTACGTTATATGTGATTTGATGATCATTTATTCTGTTTCTTTTTGTCAATTAAAATGTGATTTCTAACTTGTTAACTTGAGTTTATTGATAGCCTAAATGAACTCCAAAAATATGAGAATACATTCCAAGTGTAATGTTTTGCCAAGTCAAAAAAGAAAACAAAAGAAAAGAAAGAAAGGTGTTTGTCGCGCACACACTTTGACTTGGCCATCTCCAAGTATTAGGTATATATATAGGGAGCAAATACAAACATATATCTGCATCAAACACAGCAAAAATGAATTTCAAGCCTTCCTCTTCTATCGTTATTGCACTCATTTTCTGCATTCAAATTTTCCAATTAACGGTGCATGGAGTAGATGCATCAAGCAAAGTAAGTACTGCATGCGTCAATTAAAATGACACACACATATATATTGAATTTCTTGCTCCTAAAACTTCTTGTTAATTTCAGCTCTATATTGTGTACCTGGGAGAGAAAAGGCACAATGACCCGGAACTTGTAACAGCTTCGCACCATGAGAAACTAACCCCTCTCTTTCAAAGGTTTTATTTTTTTTTTTTTCATTATAAGCTTTATTCTTTCTTTTCAATTAGGTGACTATTGATAAAATCCACTTAATTTGAGAAGTTAAAAACCAACCCTTCCCTTTCTAAATTACACCAAGTGGCTTATACATATCTTGAAGTTATTTACATGAGCATACAACTAAGATGTAGTACAATAAAGTGTTCTGATTAAATGTATTATGTTTATATATATGTAACAGTAAGGAGGAAGCTGTGAGTTCAATTGTGTACAGCTATAAGCATGGTTTCTCGGGTTTTGCCGCAATGCTTAACGAGTCTCAAGCACAAATTCTTTCAGGTTCATTGACTGCATCTTTTTTTTTTTTTTTTTGCATCACAAATTAACAAGTTAATTGCAACATGTGTGCAGTTACAGTTAGTTAGCTACGTGTAATTATTGTCAGAAATGAAAGTGTATATCTTTGTATTTTCTTGGTGTATCTTGTGACATATTTTGTGATTCTAAATTGAGACATAACGATAGTAAATCTGTGTTTTTTTTTTTAATTTACTGTCACTGTCAACAGATATGCCAGATGTAATCAGTGTGAAACCTAATCGTAAGTTCGCAGCACACACAACACGCAGCTGGGACTTTCTTGACCTTGAAACTAATTCCCAGTCTAATACACTACTTCAGAAGGGAAATTATGGAGAAGATATAATTATCGGAATCATAGATACAGGTTTGATTTTACTAGAATCTTGATTAGTCTGATGTTCTCACAAAATATCCAAAAGTATTTTAAATCATTCCTTGAAAAATGTTTTCCTCATGTGACTCTTTTATACTTGACCAGGTATATGGCCGGAATCCAAAAGTTTTGACCCCACCGGGTTTGGACCCGCACCAAAACGGTGGAGAGGCAAATGTCAAACTGGGGACTCATTTGGTACCAGCAACTGCAGCAATAAAATCATTGGTGCGCGTTGGTATGCCAGTGATGTTTCTTCCAGTGATCTTGAAGGGGAATACCTGTCACCTAGAGACTCCAATGGACACGGGACCCACACTGCCTCCACGGCTGCAGGTAAGGGTTTCTTTTAGATATCAAGATGCACTATGTATTTTCATACCAGTATGTCTTGTCAAGTATAGTACTCAGTCTTAGATTAAATTACTACGACATAATCAGCATCGTCGCTATATTATATACTTTGTAGGCTATTTGATTAACTCAGTTGAATCATGATATAGTCAACCATTTTTTATTAAGGTTTGCTGGTGATTACCAACCAACAATATTTTCATTATTAAACAAAATAAAATTGAAAAGTTGTACAAGCAATACAAATAGAAAAGTAGCAGAGGAAATCAAGATTTATACATCATGAACATAGCCAACTAATTTAAATATTATTACCCAAAAAGAAAACGCTTATAAATCAGAAGAAATTTCATTATAAGTGGTTAAATTTTCATTCCTTGTTACAGGTAATGTAGTGTCAAACACGAGCTTCCACAGCTTGGCTGCTGGATCCGTCAGGGGAGGAGCGCCTCGTGCCCGGCTTGCTATATACAAGGCCTGCTGGGGGGGTCAATGCAGTGGAGCTGCCCTTCTTGCTGCAGTAGATGATGCAATAAATGATGGTGTTGATGTTATTTCTATGTCTATTGCTGGCGGTGATGAGCATCCTGGAACATTGCATGCCATTGCCAAAGGAATTAGTGTAGTTTTCGCAGCAGGAAATGATGGGCCAGCACCTCAGAGTGTAGAAAATAATGTTCCTTGGGTAATAAGCGTGGCTGCCAGCACAATCGATCGATCTTTTCCAACTGTTATCACACTTGGAAATAGTCAGAGATTGGTGGTATGTAATTAAATATGATGATTTTGGTATATCAGGAAAATTAATTTTAGATATATATATTTATATATAGGTGGCTCATTTTATTTTTCTATTTTGCAGGGTCAATCAATCTTCTACGATACTCAACAATCTAAGAACAACAATTTCTCCATGCTTGTTGATGGTGAAAGGTATTCCATGCATATAAAATAAGAAAAACGTCTTGCTTATATAAGATTTAATTTTACAATGTTCTATTTTTTTTCAAATAAAAAAAATAATTGAACTCTTTGTGGTTTTCTTTTTCTTTTGCAGTTGCGACAATTCAACATTAACCGAGCTAACAGTAACCGGCAAGATTGTGCTGTGCTATGATCCGACTGCAATTGCACAAACTTTACCTCGATACAACTTTCCTGTAGCAGAACAGAATGTACTAAATGCTGGGGGTAGGGGTCTCATATATGCACAATATACAACGAACTTATTACCAACATGTGTAGGAATTCCTTGTGCTATAGTAGATTTCGAGATTGCAAACAAAATCTCTTCCTACATTTCTTCCACAAGGTACATAAAAAAGAGGAAAATTCTTCATTTCCGAATTTTCCAATAGATTTTGGATTGATCCATCATTTTTTATTTTATGTTGAAAATCAGCATTCCACTGGTGAAAATAGCTCCGGCATACAATATAGAAGGAAAGCAAGTATTAGCACCAGCAGTGGCAGCATTCTCTTCAAGAGGCCCAAATCCGACATTTCCCGGCATCCTCAAGGCATGTGATCCATATATAATACAATTGTTTTAAATTGCTGGCACTGTTTAAAACTTTACATACTGTCAGTTTAAGTTAAGTTCTAACATTTTTCATGTGTGCGTGTGTGCAGCCTGATATAGCTGCACCTGGAGTGAACATACTGGCTGCTGTGAAAGGAGGTTACCAGTTTAAGTCCGGTACGTCAATGGCATGTCCCCATGTGACTGGTGTTGTTGCACTTCTCAAATCTCTGCATCCTGATTGGTCCCCTTCAGCTATCAAATCTGCAATTGTCACAACAGGTTAGTGCAAAATTAGCAGTTCACTTTGTAGAAAACCGAGTAACCGACTCCTTTTCAATTTTCTCCTTTAATCTTACCAATTTGGAGCACTTTTATTATTTTTCGTGATTCAATAAATCAATGACTACAATTATGAGCCAGCAAATCCATACATTTTTTATCGAACATGTTATTAATTAGTAGAGAGACTAACTTATCAATGGTTCTTTTCAGCATCTGTTGTTGATTCATATGGTGTACAAATAGAAGCTGAGGCAACTCCCAGAAAAATCGCAGATCCATTTGACTATGGTGGGGGCCACATCGACCCGAACAAAGCAGCCAATCCTGGTCTAGTCTATGACATAGACCCAAATGATTATACCAAGTTTTTCAACTGCACTCTCGGTCCATCAGATGACTGTGACTCGTACACAGGCCCACTTGATCAACTAAACGTCCCATCAATTGCTGTACCAGATCTTAAGGATATCGTTTCCGTCTGGCGAACTGTTACCAATGTGGGACCCACCAACTCGACTTACAGGGCTTTCGTACATCCTCCCGCTGGAGTCAGTGTATTTGTTGAGCCAAATTTGCTTTCTTTCAACAGCAGTAAGAGCGTTGAAAGATTTAAGGTGACTTTTGTGGCAAACCGCAAGGTACAAGGAGGTTATACATTTGGAAGCTTGACTTGGTCTGACAGCTCGAACCATTCAGTGAGGATTCCAATTGCTGTTCGTACCATCATTCAAGATTTTTATGCAGACACTGCATAATTTAAGGGTTCAGAAGCTTTTGTTAATAATGATTGTAGCTACTTAATTCCATTTATTTTAATTCATTTATATATGTTCTTTCATATGATTAATGGATGTATAGAATAGATTGATTCCTGTAATAAAATAAATGAGATAAATCCTCTTATATTTACCTTTTGAGCTGTCAATTCCGATATACCGCACTGATTTAAAACATGCATGATTAAAGAGAAGAGAGAAAACTAGAACTACATCATTGTCCTCCTCCTCTTCTTCCTTGGAAAAGTGCCCCTCACTGGATTATACCAATATAGTTTCTTTACAGAGTAAAAAATAATAATTCATTGTGGTTTTTCGTTTTGTAATACTCTTTTATTATGTAAATTTCTCCCGAGATCACTAAAATGTTTCATTTACAAATTGAAATCAGTCATGCAAGGGTCGCAACTTCAACTTGTCCGACGGAAACCACTAAAATTTCAGTTTGTTCCAATTAAGATTTATGTTAATTCAGTTTTATTAATGTTTTAATTTGGACCGTCTGATTGGAACAAAGTACGTAACTATGACACTGCTAGTCTCCCAGCAAGTCGAAGAGTTAAGAAGCCATAATAATATTGGGCTTTCAGATTTATTATAGGCCTTTCATCGTCCTTTAATTTGTCTTCATGCGCATTTGGGTCTTGGGGTTGAATTCTGTAATTGTGAAAACAAAAACAAAAATTGTCGGTGCATCAAACATACTAAAAAGCTAAACTTAATACTTTGATGAATTTCTGTTTTCTACATAATTATGGCACAAGTTCTAATCATTTTCATTAAAATGTAGAACATATATACGAGTATGGTTTTCACTATATATTGTTGGGGACTCAATTTAATTTGTTCTTTAGATTTCATTTTTTTTTGTTGTTAAATATTTGCTAGAAAAATTGAATCACTTTAATGCAAGGTTTTAGAAAATTTAATTGATTTCCATATAGTAAATTTTTAAGTTCCAAATGCAAATTAATTTAAAATGTTGTATTAATTAACTCACGTTTAGTGTGACAATTAAAATATCTCGCATTCATTAATGTATAAAAAAAATGCTAATTTTCAATATGTTAGCTTTCCCGTTCCATCGATTAATAATTTCATAGTAAAATTCTCTGTAATTAATTTGCTATTCTCGTTATAAAAAAATAAAATAAAGATGATATCCAACTATTAATAAATAACGATCAATTATATTAAATTGTAGAGTATGAACTATATATATAATCAAATGTTAACTAAATTGATGTAGGGAAACACCGTTCAGGCTAAAGAAAACAAAAAGAAAACTTTTAGGCCTCTATATCTTCATTTTTATATTAAGCATGTAGATGTTTTGATTTGCTAACGATTTTGATTAAAGGATGAAATTTCAAATTGAATATTAGCTCTCAAATCAAATATTTTGATTGTATACATCAAATATGCTCTTATTTGATTAACCACAATTAGCTAAATTGTTTAAGAGATTAAAAGTTAACCCTTGATTTATTTATAAATGAGCAAGCAAAATTTGAAAAAAAAAAAAGAAAAAAAGAAAAGAAAACGGAGTCGAAGATGACTGATCTAATAAAGCAAATCAGAAAAACTAGTAAAAGAAAAAGATATAAGAGCGTTTGCTTATTAAGATATATCTCTCCCAAATAGGAGTGGCAAAAAATTAAAAGCTCATAGTTCACGGCTTGATCGTGACTCGCATCATCTGATTTGTTCACTAACAACTCGTTCGACTGAGCTGTTAACAAACTAGCTTGTCACTAGCTCAGTCTATAATTAACGAGTTCAAGCTAGTGTCTACCTTGCTCGCTAGCTGGCGAGCTAGCTTAGTTAGACATTAATTTGTGGATTTGTATAAATATGTGTGCATTTTATACTGTCTAACTTGGTCCATCTCGGTTTAGCTTGATTCAAAAAGTTTGTAGACTTTGTTTTCTTCTTAGAAATAAGATCCACCCAGACTCAGCTAACCAACTCGTCAGCTCGCAAGCTAGCTTGGGCTGACTTGTCATGCTTTTAAGCTGAGGTTTTAACTTGGATGCTCTAGATCCAGCTTGCTCGGTTGTAGCTCAGTCAAGAATTAACAAGCTAAACTAGATCCTAACTCGGACCGAGCTAGCTTGTTGCTACCCCTACTCCTATTCATCTATTTCTACTGAATCTCAATCTCCTCTAGCAGTTTATCAAGCATCTTTGAAAGTTCCTTGTGCAATTCTCTGGCCACATGACAAATATAACAATCAGCTCTCGTAGCTACGTACTTCATCTGTTTTATCCAACAGAAAGTTTTAGGTAATATTTGTTTTTGAAAAGTACATGAACATGTTAGTTTCTTCTATATATATGTATATATATATATATATATAAGAAAGACCGTTATTTTGTGCTTAGTCAGCTGATCTAGTTATAGTTCTCACCAGCCTCTTAAAATCAAATTAATATAACTCTAGAGAAACATCTCAAACTAATATATAGCATGCTGCATATCATGATTTCATGATTTCTATTTGTGCATGTATATATATATGATCAGCTGTGTGCTCTTTTATCAAACTATAAATAGAATACAATGGAAAAATATAAATCATTAATACATTCACAAAACTTTTAGCTTTATGTCATTTGTATTAGATATAATAACTAAGGATATTAATTGTCTAAAGTACATGCGGATATATATCAAGAAGTAGTACATAATTAATGTGAAGAGACAAATTAAGTATGGCTGGTAATGCGAAAGATATTTGAGTGTTTTGATGTGGAAATATAAATGAAATTAAATATTTTAAATTAAAATGGAGAAAATAATTAAGGGATTTGAGTATTTTTTTGATGGAGAAATAAGTAATTAAGAATGTTTCAATGGGTATACTAACAATAATTCTCCTCATGAATAATTAATATCTCTCTTTTTAGCAGTTCAGTTTAATACCAAATTTCAAACAGAGTATATAGCCACCACGTCATTATTATGTAAATATTTATTTATAAATTACTACTATATATGTGTGTGTCATGAATAAATAATTCTTCTAGTAAAATAATTCTTGTGAGATTGCTGGAAATTATTTTCTTAAACACTCTGTGGACCTATTTGCTGAAATTAAGGACCATATATATATACAGTGAGCACATGCATAATCATTTAAGCATTCTCTCTTGTCCTCTTGGCTTTTTCCTCAACGAAAAAAACCCTCTTGGCTCTTGCTAGTGTGAACGCAGAACGCTTTCTTGACCTCAATTGCTAGATAGATTACTTACTAATTAAGATGATCAATTATAGTAAACACACTGTTGACAAATGTAATTAAATCACAAGGATCAAGAGTGAAATTTAGAAGAACATTGGAAAGGGCAAACCTCCAGGATTGATGGGAAATCGTACACATACTCATCAGTGTCTGTGTCACTTCTTTTACTCATACTCATGACAAATTGTTTTGGAGATGGAAATTAAGTACTAGGAAGTTTACTGCTCAATCCATTAATCACCACATTTTACAATTTCTGATTATTAATTATAAATTGTTTTGGAGATGGAAAGTACTAGGAAGTATAAATTTTCAGATCTAGACTTATATCAAAAAGTAGCTAAAGAAATAATCTTAAATTCTAATTATTTAACAGATATGGGAGTAGTATCATTGAAAATAACTCTATTTCTTTCTAACCACAAATCATTTAAAAAATTACATTCAAATGTGAATAAATTGTACGTTGCAATCCAATTTCAAATTAATTGTATATAAGAACAATGTATAAATAAATATTTAGTACTATCCAATTATATCATTTCTTAGATAGTAATTAAGATTCAATTGAACCCCAATTAATTAAGTATAACATGTAGATCTGGATATCATGCATGGGATGCATTATAATTCATCTGGATTTCTTATGATGATGCCTTTGCAACAAAATTTCTTGTATTTGTCTACTTAATTACATATAATCACTTCCTTTCTTATAATACAGTCCAAAACAGAAAAATTAAATAATGAACTTAACTAAAGATAATTTTAACTCCTATTTCGTTTTCACCGGACCAATGTATATATATCCAACTAACAGTCAAAACGTCTCTGGGTGTCAACAAAATTCGTTTATTTGTTTATTCAATCTGTATCGAACAATTGATAAGATAGTAAAGGTAAGATTTTTCTTTTTTTAAACTCAACATACATGGGCATGGGTACGTATAGAAAAAAAATTATTAGATTATTGGTTCAGAGTTTGGACAAGAGATATTTTGTACCTATTATCTTATATAATACTTAGTACTGATAAATATTAAATTATATATCATCATTTTAAAGGATTTCATGATGCGGCAAGGTGGTAAAATTTAAAATTTTAACCCCTTTTTAAGCATCTATGAATCTACTTTATTATGCTAATCCCATTAAAGCAATTCATATGCACGAATGATCATCTAGTCATTCATCTATGATAAACCTATCTACAAAAGAAGATTTACATATATCTCTATCAAATGTCAATTTGGTAAGTAGAGAGAAGTCATATTATCTTCTAGATCTCTTGGATCAATTCGTTTGTTGAAACGGCCTCCTATAATGTCTTGCACCAACTTGAGACTTCAAAGTAGAAGCCTTCTATGGTGTCCACCAATAAATTAATTAGAAATTGAAGTTTCCTCTTGCTAAAGAGTACTATTTCAATCGCACCTTAATCCCTATTCTCTAATGGAAGATCTTGAGTTTAGGGTCTGTGGTTTCTCAACACATGAGAGAGATCAAACGAGAGAGAGACAAAGTTTTGGCTCTCTTAAGAAGATGACAGATAAACAGGACGAAACCCCAGGCAGTAGGGATCTCCTTTATAGCCTACATGTTGTTTAGAGGTGATCCCACCCACCTAGACACGTTTCCCACGTTTTGCCATGTTCCCCACAATTTTCATAATTAATCTGGGCCAAAATTAGTCGATTCTGGCCAAACAACACACTGTGCGATACCGCATGCTACTTAGGCATACCTGCATGCGACATAGACCTAAAGCCTATTTTTATATCAAACTGTAGATCTTATCGCAAGCTTTCTAAAAAGTCATAGAATACTGAAATTGGAGCTACGGTTGATGAGATATGACTGTTTTAAGTTATGTTCACATAAATACATAACTCTTTGCTGCACACAGAAACTCTTTTTTGTGTCTCACAAAGCTTCTTCTATTTTGATCCTTTTCCGATATTTGAATTTCATTAATCATTTAATTAAATTCAAACATCTCATAATTATTCTCATAATTATTTATCTCATGTTTAAGTAGAGAAACTAATTTATTAGTCATGTTAACATTTCATTACCATAAACTACAAGTGGTACTAGCTATAGATTATAGTTACCCAAATGACACAGATGTAAAGTGCATTTTTACAATACATGATCCCTTGAAGTAATGCTATAAATAACATCACTTGTGTCTTTTTCTTGCCACATGATATTATGAATATTATACAAAGTTGGACTGTGTCATCTTGTAATATATATTCGTTTCATGGTCTCTTAAGTAAATTATAAATATATAACTGCACTTCAGTTATATTGCATATATTATAATTCTATTTTATCAAGGGAACTATAAAATATCATCACTTATTACAAATAAGAGGCAATAATAATATTGACATATAACTTTCTCCCGCACAAGTTATATATAAGGAACTAATATTTTTATCACTATTTATGATAAGCAACTTTTAGTACTAATTACATTATATACATCTCATGTGAAAAAAAAATATATATCTCATATCTTAGAATTCTGAGAAACAATGAAAACGTTAATGATACTAACCATATAATGTTTTCATCTGTTGGGTCTATTCAATATATGAAATATTTCATATACTCATGTTATTAAATCATAAATCTTTATCAACATTTATAGAACTACAATATACTTTAATCAACATAACATACTTATCATGATATATTAATGTTATGTGCTAATAACCAAATTTGTGAACATTTTAAAGATTTATATTTGTCATCATTTAAAGTTCTATGTTTCAAGATCAATAGCATCTTCTTGAACACTTCTAAAGATAAACATAGATTTTATGAAACAAAATGCATGTAGCATCTAACTCATAAAAATAACATGTAAAAAGTAATCAATATAAGATAACTTTTAGAACATATAACTAACAATTATTTGTGTTTAACTATATTATTTTTTTATTATTATTTGATTGATGTATACAATATTTTACATAACCTTTTATTTTAGTAATTAATAATAAAATTCATTTATCCAATATTCCATATAGTTTTTAATTATTCATTCATGACAATTTTAATTTATACGACATTTTATATTGTTTTATTTGACTAATAATTTATATTGTTTTAAATAATGACATAAAAGATTATAACTTTTATATGTTATGATATTACCTAGATGTATTTAATAGGTCAATTTATTTGTCATATTTATGAATTAAATATATAAGTATATCAGTTTATTCAATAGTTATTTTTTATTAGTTTTGCACGGATACAAATAGAATATGATTAAGACTAACTTTATGGCTAAAGATATATAATATATGAATAAAATAATTTCATAAGGAGATATAAAAATATTTGCACCCGCTCGGTAAGAGATCCCTTAAAAATGCGACTTATCTTAAAGGTTTTGGCGTAAAAGGTGGCAAACGTTGTAGCTGATAGAAAGTTGGATTCAATTCTTATGGACCTCACTTTATGGGTTGAGATTAAATCTCATCACTTTGAAATTTGAGGAATTTGAGTTAGCGTAAGAGCAATATTATTGGACTTTGAGATCTGTGCTAAGTTAAAAAGAACAGTCCAGGTCCATTAATTGTAAAAGATTCTCTTGTGTAGTTTTGGAGAGGATGTGAATTCTAGAAAGTTTATTGAACAAAAACATGTGCCGTTTTGCTGTTAGTTGTCGTTGTTTGTTTCTCATGGTGCAAGGAGACGATTTTGTTAAAATAATAAATATTTGTGCTCCTATTATTCATAAATATTTATGAAAATTCTTTTTTTTTTTACAATTTATATATACATACATTATTATTATTTTAGAATATTGTTTGAAAATTATTGTCAAATTATATCCATATATATTCTTTTTTATTCTCAAATTTTGAACTTGTTACCATCTAGTATGTTACTTTACTTCCTAAAGGTTTGAACTTCAAAAGTGGGAAGTCATTAATAACTACTTCTTGCATTTTAAAACAATCTAGCTAATAGTTCTAACTTCTTACCAAACATACAAAATAAATGAAAATGACTTAGATTACTTTATTGTAATAAATGCAAATAACATTTGATATTTTATCAAAACGAAGAACACCACGATGAACCAATTTGAAATTTTTAATGAAGATGGCACGGAATTCGGCTTAATAATGGATCTTTTGTGATAATGAAGCTAATTATTTTGGACAGTGATAATTAACCCCGCAAAACTAACCCCGCAATTATTTCCGCACTAAATGTCAAAAAACTCCAGCTGTCATTTTTTTTCATAAGGTATTAATACTTACGTACAGAAGTATTTATCTCGAAGAACGAAAGTATTTATCCCTAAGCACGAAAGTATTTAGGGGACCACGCACATTTTTTTCATGGAGGGTGGGGGGAATCTCAAATCACATGGGGAACCATGCATATTTTTAGAGATGGGTTTTTTTATCTCATTTCAATCTTGTCCATATTTCTCACGATCTATGAAAAATTTTGCGAATCTAAAACCACAAACGTTTTTTACGTAATTTTCTCTTTCAAATGAGATCCATGATGATATACTTTCGGGCAAGTCGTTACAGAAGTACTTATCCCTCATCGTGCAAGTATTTATACCTATACTTGAAAATATTTTTTTGCATATAATAGTTGATATTAATACTTTCATATGTCAGTATAAATACTTATAATACATGATATTAATACTTTCATATGTCAGTATAAATACTTATAATACATTATATTAATACTTTCATATATCAGTATAAATACTTATAATAATTGATAGTAATACTTTCATATGTCTGTGTAGGTATAAATACTTCTGTAATAACTTGTCCGAAAGTATGTCATCATGGATCTCATTTGAAAGAGAAAATTACGTAGAAAATGTTCGTGATTTTAGATTCGCAAAATTTCTCATATATCGTGAAATATGTGAACGAGATTGAAATTAGATAAAAATAATTTGAAATGGGGGGCTGGTGGGGGGATAGAATGGGGGGGAGTAATATAATTGTTCAATTATTTTGCCTGTGTAATATTTTGTTTTTATGGACATGCAAATTTTAAATTGAAAAATTATATCATTCTTGTTAATATTTAATTACACAATGAATAATAGATCTATACATATATTTATATTTTACATCAACAAAATCTAAAGTTATTTAGTTGATATTGACTAGGAAATCAAAAGAAAAAACATTGTATCTTATTGTATCTTATCATATGGTGAAGAGCAAAGTATCCGGCTGTAGGGTTGACAATGAGCCGAGCTAGACGTGACTCATTGCTCGTTCATTTTCACAATGAGCAAGTTATGATAGAGCTAATATTAGAATTCGAGCTAAATATGTGGCTCGATCATTTTCGAACCAAGTTAGAAACGAGCGGACCACGAACCACACGTACATGATTTTTTTCCACTCTTTGGATACGATCCGAGTTATGCATGGCTTGTGGCTCGCTATTTTCAAAACGAGCGAATCAATATAAAAGTTCGAGCTAAAAAAATTGACTCGTACGGAGCTTGAACTAGTCACAAGCTTTTTTTCAACCCCTCCGGTGTTGTTTGTCCCAAGCCATAATCAGAGTATGTATTGTAGGAATTCTTTTTTATAGAAATTACTATAAAAAATTCTTATAAAATAATTATTAACTATTAGATTGATTGTATTTATATTTTGATTTCACAGAGGGAGTACAAAAACTGTTTCAATTTGATTCCTCTTTTAACATATGTATCACACAGTGCTACGCCACAGAAATTCATATATTTAAAGAAACCCAAAAAATTGATTTCTTCAGAACCCTTTAGAGTTGTGTTATCTAAACTTTCAGGACTGTTCAGAAATGCTCCCTTAAGCCTCCTTAAAATTAAAGGAGTCTCTTTTAGCTTCCTTAAAGCATCTACATCCGTAAAATTCTTAGAATTTCTAAATAACTGTTAATTAATTTTTAGAAATTTTGTCTCTGAAAATTTTTAAACTCCCACATCATGACCTAAAACTAAAATTTGAGTTTCTTAATTGCCACATCAGTAAATAAATTACAAGAGAAAAGAATTTTAGCAAATTATTTGGCCACGTCAGAGTTTATAAACGGTTTCTTATTAAAAAACTTTGGGGCAAAGTTGCAAAATAAGAAACCCATCTGCATCTCTGAAACTGGTTTAAAAACTGCCACATCATATTAGAAACTCAAAGAGTTTCAGGGATATAGATGCTCTTAGCCGCTTAATCTTACTGAACACCGGTTCCTTAGTACGGATTAAGATTATCTCTTTTAGCTTCCTTTTGTCTGAATCTTAATCCTCTACCTGAGTCTTAAGGCACTTGTATCCCTTCTTTTAACCATTTTAGTTATCATTCACGGATTAAGTCAACCGAACATCTATTCCTTAAGCTTCCTTAAGACTTAATCCTAATTAGGATTAAGAGGTGTTGTCGAATGGCTCCGAAAGGACTAGTTGGTTCTACCGGAAAAAAAAAAATCAGAGCCGGTTATCTGTTCAATTTGATTTATGTTTTAGCAATTGAATCGGAAAAAAAAAAATATCATTCAATTAACCGTTTTTTAGTGATAACCGCAAATCAGTCTTTTTTTTTTTTTTAAAAAAAAAGCCCGATTTATGTGAGAGAGAAGGATCACATGTATATAAGGAAAAATTAGAATCAAAATCGGAATTATTCACTTGACTGTAGAATCGGAATCGGATGAATTGGTAATAATCAGCAGAATTAGATCGGAAACTCGGATTTTTTTTTTATAGAATCTTATTTTATACTGAAAATAGAAAATAAAATTATAAAATTTTTTTTATCAAAATATTAAGTTAAAAGATTACAGTAAAAAGTTCATTAATATAATATAATACATAAATTTAAAACTTAACATATAGTCTACTTAATTAATATAATCGGAATCCTAACTCAATTGCCGATATCCTAATTATTTCTCACGAAGTTAACTCAATCGAGAGTACTTAGAACAAACAACGAATATAACCCAGCATCGTCCTTTCTTTAATTATTATTATTTTTTTGTAGATACCGTTTTTAGCTATTGGGAGATCTTAATTAATTGTAGGACCCATCTGCCGTACTTAATTAATTCAACAGAATCGGACAATTCAACACTGTTTGGCTCGGTTTTTCTCTGAAAAATCTGCCGCCACATAACTCTGTTAGAAATTGGCTCGGTCTGAACTGATTCCGGTCCGATTCGACTGAGTCAACTCAAAATCGGACAATTTTGCTTTTTATAGTCATATGTTCATCTAGATTCTAGTACCTCAATAAGATGTAATTTACTTTTTATATCACATGCCTTTCTTTATTCAATTTATTTCAATTCTTACTGTGTACACGAATGTTTTTTTTTTTTTTTTTCCAACTATTACTATGCCTTATAACTTAATTAATGAAGTAATACCCCTCATGTTTTAAATAAAAAAATATAATTTTTTTATTAAAAACATGAATGTAATTGAGTTTTTTTTTTATATGATCTTGAACTTATCTATATGTTTTTTTGTAAATTTTGGAATGTTGTGTATTTTTTTTTCTTAAAATAAAATTTTGTCATTTCTTGATAAAAATAAGTGGTTTTATTATATTTGGGTGACAAATTTTTGTTGGTTCCAAAACACTCAGAGAGAGGTGGATAGAGTCTTTTTAAAATTTTAATGTAAGTTAATTTAACTACAATGTCTACAACTTATTCGTGACGAAAACTATAATAACTTTAATTTAAATAAATAAATAAAAAAGTAAATAGTAGAGTTTAGAGACGCTTTGTTTACGGAGTTTGGCACTAACGCCTACATCTCCAGGTCCTGTGGCCTTCGAGATGACACTCTTCTTTTTTACCTAATGAGAAATGAGTACAAAGTGGAACCGGTGAGCCTTTACAAAGTTTCTGGAAAATTACACGGCTCAAGCATAGTATGACTCACGAGTACTAAAGGCTCAAGGTTGAACAAGATGAGCAACAAAGGTTTTAGTGAATAAGTGAGAAGGTTGATCATGCATGATTACTCAAAGAGATTGAGTATTGGCTGAATAAGTTTGAGATTGAATATGAATATTGAAGTTGGAGCGTACAAGCAATAATGACTTTTTCTAAATCTGCAAATTCGTGATTTAAAATTGGGGCCAACTAGCGTGATTATCCAAACCTCAATTTTGCTTCTATTTATAAAAAAAACTAAACAAAATAAAGTAATTTGGTCTTAACCTTTATAACAGTTCCTAAAATGTTGTAACGGTTGACCAACTTATGTCTGGATTGGTTGTCGTGAACCCTAATGGTTGATCTACCATTGCAACAAATCAATAACGGTTGGTCACTGAAAGTTTGGAGGTGGCAACCGAATTTATCCGTTGTGCAACGATTAAAATCAAATTAATCTGTGGCACAACGATAGAGGGTTCATATTTTATCTGTTGCAACAGTTGGCTTTACTTAGGTCAATCTTACACTTATTTACCAATTTTACAAATTTAAATTCTTAATCTTGAGGTGATGCTTCTATTGTCCAATGCCAAATGCTTCATGACTGCTTGTTTGATAAATATAACAATTGTTGATCCATCATTGATGGGTATATTGCAATCTCTATAGTTATGAACCAGCATAATATTTTAAGATAAAAAAATTATAAAATTCAACAAATATATATTTTACAAATCTAGTTAAATAGGCAAGTACATTATGACACAATCCAACAATTTTATTAATTTATAAAATAGAGTTTTATAGTGTAATATGTACGATAGGTATTTTCTTATTTGAAAACATTATTATATTTAGTTATTTATAATAATTATTATTTCATAAAAATAAGTATTTTAAAAATCAACGATTGAATCGGTTGATCTTTTGGTTTGACCAGTGAACTGTTGATCCGAAGCTTTACCCGTTCGATGGTCCATCCGATTCTGACAACATTACTTGTAAGTGTATCTATTTTTTTTTATTCTCCTTCTCTATATGGTGCATACACTCATGATTACTCTTCTCCTATATTTTACACACAAGAGGAGCCACTCCCATAGGACGATGTAGCAGTGATTCAACAAGATGTCCCATATCGACCTGTGTACACTGCAAATGATACACATGAGGTTATTTTTCGATCGTGGGGCAGATTAGTGCCCATCTGTGAAGACACTTTTTAGGGAGATCCATAAGGTCTCACCACAACCATCACGAGAGTATACGCCGCTGATGCAATTGGAGTGGATGGAGGAGGGGCGGGGTATGAGACAAAGGAAAGAGAAGTTATTGTACACACCACCAAGTAAATAATTGGAGATTTTTTACTTGTTATTTCATTAGTTGTTATGTTTTTCAAATTGTTATTTAGTTTTTATGTTGTAATGTATGTTCCATTTTTATGATATTATTTGAATATTAGAGACTTATATTTTGATACTATGTTTTTATTCTACTTTTAGTGTATGTTCTTCTTTTATTATCTATTGTATCATTCCAATAAAAAATGCCAGACGTATGAAAATATGTACACTATACGACATACATTATAATTTTATCAAAATTAAGAATAAAATAATATTGACCATTAAAATTATAAATAAATAAATTCCAAAACAAAACCAAATAATAATAATAAAAAAAAGGATTGGTGCCCTTCCCTAGTATGCGCACCATGTGGTGCTTTTTTCCAGTTTGCGCATCAAATTGGTATCTTCCTTCAGTGTGCTCATCAGTCTAATTTGGTGCGCGGACTGAGGATGTGTGGGTGGTATGAATTAAATTTTGATTGTTTGAGTGGTGTTTAATTAATTTGAATTTAATAGGTTGATAACTAAGAAAATTCGGAGTAAACTGCAAGCGTTTTCATCTCAATTTTTTTTCCTAATTATTTTTATTATTTAAGTGTTGGTATGCTTTCAAATGCCAATTTTCCAAATTTATCAAAACAAAACAATTGATTGTTATTTGTTGAGTCGGTTTATAAAAAATTGACTGACGATTGTGTAGAAAATTTTTAGGTCGTCGAAGCTAAAAAGTTACGGAATAAAAGTCTCCAAGTTGAGTATTTATTATTGTACATGATTGACGATGTTCTTATCAGAAAACCGTGACTGTCACATAAGGAGTGATTTTTTATTTGTTTTACTAATTAAACATATCATGAGAAACGGTCTTTAATATATATAATATCCAAATAAAACACTGTTTTCAGAGCAAGACCCCACTAAAACAATTTTTCTCGTTTTTGTGTATTGTATTACATGGTTGTAGAGGAACTGTATGTATCTAATTCTCAAGTATCAATCATAATTAAGATCAACTAGAAATATTTTTCGGATTTCGCTGCAGAAAAAAGAATATCTATAAGGAAATTAATGCTTGTTTCTAAAATTAATTTTTTTTTAAAATATAAATAAAAATCATTTGAAATATTGAAGACATATACAATATAACTAATACGATTGACCATGCAGTTAAATAAAATAAAATAAAAATTAAAAGTTGTAGAACTCATTTGAACCGTTGAAATTCATCTATCTCATGAGTGATGCGTCTGCATCCAAAAAATTTAATCTTACGAATTAATTCCGTATAAAGTCAAGCAGTCAAAATTAGAAAGTTTATAAATTAATTTTGATGTATTCATTTATTGAACATTTGACTCTATACAAAATTAATTCTAAAATTAAATTTGTTTGCATGTAGACACATCACTCGTAAGATCGATGAATTTCAAACATTTTGATTCATCGTTGGAAGTTAATCCAATAAGTTTTAGAGTTGATTTTACAAATAGGCTTGATAAACTTAAGAACACTCTAGTTTTACGCTTGTTTTTAAAATTATATTATACCTTTGACATATTAAAAATATATATTTTTAGATTAGAAGAGAGAAGCACGATACAAGAGGTATGTGATCAAAAGATTAGAAGAGATGAATTAATTGAGTCCGACAGATAAATTTAGATGATGTGTTGTATGTATTGCTGAATTTTTTTGAATGTTTCACAATCTTTATGAAGTAAAAATATATGCTAAATCAGAGATAAATATTGTAAATTAATTAGTCAAATCTGTACGTCTTGATGCAGACAAATATGCTCTTAATTAAAGAATTAATAGGATTGTTGGATTTATTGTCAACCTCGTTGGATGTAATGTCAGCATTGAGTATATATGTAATCTAATTATGAATTATTTACTGTCATATATGGTTATCAATTAAAGTAATCAAACAAGGTAATAGACAATTAATATATTCATTAGGATTTGGTCCATAAATGTATAAAACAATTAAGGCAAATATTAGATCATTGATGGACTGATTTAGAAATTTGTAATTCAGAAAAATACCTTTATGGAATTATATGTGTATGTTTATAGAATAATATGTGTATGTTTACATGATAATGTGTGTATGTTTACAGGATATTTCAATTGCTATAATTTTAAGTACACTATGTATGTTTACAGAATTATACGTGTATATTAAGAGGATAATATTTGTATGTTTACAGGATAATATGTGTATGTTTACAGGATATTATGTGTATGTTCACATAAGGTGGTCCCCAACAGCTGTCACGTGTTTTCGACAGCTGTCACGCATTTTTAATCACTTTCACGCATTTTCAACAGCTTTTACGCGCTTTTATGTTTACAGGATTTGTTGAATTAGTTTACAGGATTTAGTATTGATGTTTACAGGATTTAGTATTAATGTTTACAGAATTAGTTGAAAATCTCTGAAGATTTTTGGAGGACTGGAGTTGGAGGACTATTAGTTGCTTCCATAGTTTAGATAGGTTGTGTATGAAACTTGGTACAATTTGAGAATGACTTGGTCATTTATCAATTAATTGTCAATGCTACAACTGAACTCTTTCCAAATTTCTTGATGAATGTCCAATTGTCTTTCAAATTATACCAAATTTGAGACAAACAACACTATCTAAATTATAAAGGACATATTTGCAATTATAATTATTTTATTTTATTTTATTTTGGTCACCATTTGGTCAGTTGTCAAATAACCTATCTCTATCATGATATAAAGACTTCCTATCTATATATATATATATGTTACCAGTTGTACATATGTGTCAATTTAACTGATTCTTGAGTTAAAAATTAAAAAAATGCTCATCCTCAAATTTAAAATCAATTGCAGATTTTCACATGTGGTATATCTAAGACACCTTGTCTCCAGGCTGGGTTGAGGCTAGAGATGAGTTAGTTCTAAAAGAGCCGTCAGCACATGCTTACTTTACTGGCTGATTAATTATATTGCATCAAATTAAAATGTGGGTAGAAACAGTTGATTTTGAAGACCACCTCAATGACATAACCAAGTAAGAATCATGAATATATATATATTGTTACTTCTGAATGGAAGGAGACTAGCTTCTGATATATATGTCTTTTGCATCCTTCGCAGGGACTGGTTTAATCCTAATCTCTTCAAGTAGAAGTACTGCTAGCTGCATATATATTTTTGGGCCATTTAATCCTGTCAGTTCATGTTAATTGGAATTAGGAATTAAATTACTTGTGCAAATTAATTTATATTATATTATCTTATTTATTCAATTATACCAGATTTGCAGCAACAACTAAGCCTAATGAATTTTTTTTTCTTATTATATATATATATGTTATTTGTTAAAAAATCTTACTTGTGCTTCCTTCATCAAACTTATTTAATGGGAGTACAACATAATTCCATAATCTAGCAACCAGTACGTATACTCTATGTACTCTTGCAGCTTTTGTTTTCGTACATTAATACCTACAGATACTGAAAATAAAAAAAAAAAGGCAAATGTTTCTATGGAAACCTTGTAACGTCAACCGTTCAATTCTTTCAAATCCAACAGTCCAGCCCCAGATTATATAATTATCTCCGCTTCTAACGTTAAGATCAACATAATTTTTTTGCGGAATGGCAAAATCATCATTTGCAGAATGAACCGTACGTCTATTTCTTTCTTGTTGCCCTCCCCCTCCATCGCCACATCGCAATCCTCAAGCACATTTTAAATAGTAAAAAAAAATTAATAGTCTAAAAATAATAATTTTATAAAATGCTTAATAAATAGTTAAAATAAAAAAAATATAAAATTTGATCTGTGAGCACATTTTAATATATCTATCATGTTGAATGATTTAGATTGATTATTTGTACTTTGAAAACTTTAAAAATGTAAGTTGTAATCGGGTGTCACTAAAAACGATGAAAATGAATCCCTTCTCTAAATAAAATATTTTATTAAATATGATATAATATTAGTTTAAATATTAGATTAAATTTAATATTATTTTAAATATTAGATTAAATATAATATTAATTTAAATATTAAAATAATATAATATTAATTTAAATTTTAAATGTAATATAATATTATTTTAAATATTCGAATAGTATTAAATAAAAGATAAGTTTAAATATAATATACTATAATATTAGTTTAAATATTAAATGTAATATAATATTAGTTTAATTGTTAAATGCAATATAAGGTTAAGGCTACGGTGCTATGGGTTGCATAGAGGGCTACGGTGTTATGGGTTGCATAGAGGGCTACGGTGCTAAAGCTCAATATTTGAGTTTTCAAAATTCTAACGGTCGATCCAAACCGTTCATCTTGTTCTCTATATTAATATGTGTTTGGAGACCAAATTTTACATTTTTTAGCATTTTTTTACTATTTGTTTAGATAGGTAGAAAATCAGTTGATCTAAAAAATTCTGCACCATTCAGATATTTGATTTTCTACCTATCTAAAAAAATAGTAAAATTTGATCTCCAAACACATTAAAATGGAGAACAAGATGAACGGTTCGGAGTGACCGTTAGGATTTTGAAAACTCGAATATTGAGCCGTAGCACTGTAGCCCTCTATGCAACCCATATCACCGTAGCCTTACCCGCAATATAATATCAGTTTAAATATTAAATGAGAAAACTAGAGTGTCTGTTTGGTGAGCTTAACTCCAAAATATATTATATCAGTTTCAAACGACAAATCCAAACCGTTGAAATCTGTCTACTTAATTCACAAGTGATGAATTTACATACATAGATTTTAAGTTTTCTAATTATTTTAGTATAAAGTCAAGCAGTCAAAATTAGAAGGTTTATAAATTAATTTTGGTGCATTCTTTTTTTGATCACTTGACTTTATACAAAATTAATTCAAAATTCTAAAAACTTTACATGTAAATTAGTTTTAACGGTTTAGATTTATTATTTGAAGCTAATCTAATAGGTTTTGGAGTTAAGCTCACAAAATACCTTGGTGAGCTTAAGAACACCCTAGTTCTACTAATATTAAATTAGTATTAAATAAAATATAATATCATAGTAGATTAGTATTAAATAAAATATTAGATTGGTGTTAAAAAAATTGGTTTAAATGTAATATAATATCATTTTAATCATTAGTTTATTCATTCTCTCCATTGCTATTTCAAATATACAATCTAAATGATATTTTACTAATCCGAATAGTTTAAAGTTAGCATTATTTTCAAACTATGTTAGTATTATTCTCAACCACTAACTCAAAAATCATTATTCTTGCACTAATCATTGTACGATCCAAACATACCCAAAGGAAGTTGGCAAGGACTCATCATCCCATACTGTGTTGTGACTTAAGTCCTGTGCTATATCGTGACCAAGTAATTATTCATGTAACATAATCAAAATATTGAGAAGTGGTCATGACAAGCGAATAGTCACACCACGTGAGTCACACTGTGACTACATACACATGTTGTGCCCAAATGTAACTGGTGACGGTTGTCACGTTTAACTATTTTTTTCATAATTTAAGTTAGTTTATTTAAGATTCACCATTTGGTTAAGATCTAACAGTCTTAATTACATGTGACTTGTGATCATGTGTTATGTTCTGTCAAATTTTCAAAATATATAGTCTCCGCAAGCAAATGATTATGGCACGAGACACGCAAATCATGACACGTACCATACTGTTTTATGACAAAACCAGCTCTGTGCCGTGCCATTTTTCTCACTCTATTCACCCATAAATTAGGAAAAACAAATAAGTAGGTTCATATGAAATTTCAAACATTGTATTCACAAGATTGACTAATTTTCTTAATTAAAACGTATAATTACAGTATACATTTTGCCATGCTAAACCGAAATTATCTTTTCTAATTAATTAAAATACTACCTTGATTGACAAATAATAATAATAACAATATCAACTACATTACATATGACATACACGTAGCTACATTAATTTCATAATTTTCTTAATTAAAGGAACAATGAAGGAAAAATAGACGAAAACCAAACAGAATCACAGATCACAATTTAAAATGAAGCATGAGGAATCCATTCTAAAAATAGTGGTTTACCTCAATTAATATAAACTAACAAAATATATATTGCCTCTATGCTACCTAGGGTTGGCAAAAAAATTCGTAGTTCGTGATTCGATTTGGGTTTGATTCGGGTTTAATTCGAGTTTAATTTGATTCGAAATGGGTTCGAATTGAAACGAACCAAATCAAGTTTGGTTTGAAATTAATTCAAACCAAACTCAAACCTAGCCTAGTTTGATCGAAATGGGTTCGCGAACTTTTATGGTTCGAATCTCATAATAACATCAGCCGTTCATATACATAATGAAATTAAAACTCAAGATAGAGAGTCATAATTTAACTTAGCCAACACTCCCTCGCTCTCAAATCTCAATAATTTAGTTCTCCCCGCTTCTCCCTAACTCACTCTTCCTCTCGCTCTAAAGCTTAGCCGACACTCTAGGTGACTGGCTGTCTCTTTGGTAAGTCACTCCTCTCTCTGGCCTAGACGACTCTCTCCTCTCTCTTTTCTTCAGCCGTCTCTCCTCCGCCTTTTCTATCTTTCGGATTCTCACTTCATTAGATGGTCTGATCAAGGGATTGATCGAGTGAGCATTCGAGATATAATTATTTGTTTTACTGCATATTTTAGTTCTTGTACTTAATTCTCGATCTTTTTACGATTATTTGTTGTGATGTATTTTTTCAATAACAATTTTTCAACTTAAAAACACTCATTTCATACTAGTAAAAGGAAGCCATGTGAATTTTGTCCCGCATGAAAAAATTAACATATAAACTACCAGTATAACTAGAGCTGCTAAAAAATAATTTAGTTCGTGATTCGATTCGAAAAATGTGTAGTTCACAGTGGATTCGAAAAATGTGTAATTCAATTTGAAATGGATTGGTTCGAAATGAATCAAATCAGATTCAGTTCAAATCTTATTCAAACCAAACTCAAACCTAGAATAAGTTTGATTCGGTTCGATTCGTTGCCACCCCTAACGCTACCTCTACATGGAGAACAAAAGAAAGGCGGCCACCAGGAAATGTTCCTGAGCGAGAGAGAGCCATCTCCAGTGAATTTAGAATTTTAGATGGATAATCGAGATAATAAAAATACCAATATTTACAGCAAATTAAAAGATGTTGTTCCTCTCGTCTCTTGAGGGCAAGGAGAAAAGTCAAAACAGTTTTTTTTATAGCGGGAATAAAATAAAAAGAGTCGTAAAGTAAAAAATGAAACTTTTTACTGCTTTAACTTTACTACATCTACATCTCATCTGGTGTCGTGAAGTAATTATAAAATAATTATAAAATAAACTTAATATTCAAAATAATAAAAAAAATATGTTTCATCCAAATTGTTTGTTCTGATTACTCTCCTGGTCAACTGATCAACTGCCAAACGCAAGGTAATTAAGGAAAGAGGGCTGCTGATTGACCAAGTCTTTTTGTTCTGATCCAGATAATTTATGTGACTTTGTCCCACAATGACTGATTTCTTTTACTAATTCCTATTTCTTACTACTAAACATATGAGAAACATGATTTGCCTTATTAAAACAAAGGGGGCTAATTTGATTAATATAATATCCCAGTAAAACACTATTATCTTTTACTAATTCCTCACTACTAAACATATGAGAAACAGTCCTTAATTTGGCTTCTTAAAACAAAGGGGGCTAATTTGATTAATATAATATCCCAGTAAAACACTATTATCTTTTACTAATTCCTCACTACTAAACATATGAGAAACAGTCCTTAATTTGGCTTCTTAAAACAAAGGGGGCTAATTTGATTAATATAATATCCCAGTAAAACATTATATTCTATTGGGGTGCTGCCTATATTCAAAGCAACATTTCTATTATGAATAGGTGGATGAAACTTTTTGTCAATTTATATTCAATTTACTACTTTACTCTTTCTTTCTATTACATAGTCGCAAAGGACTACATTATCTAACATAATTATGATAAAGTAGTATTATTTTGCGGACAAGTTATCTAACTATTTAATATTTACAAATTTTTTTGTCTTTGTCACTAGATCAAAAGCTAATTCTCGCTTACAAAATGTATTTAGAGGAGAAATGCTAGTTTGTAAAATATAAATTCTATAAGAAATTATTTTATATTCATAAATATTTGAATGCAAATAAATATATTTTTCTAAACATTAAAAATATATAATGTACCTAATACGACTGATGGCACAATTCAAAGAAAAATATACTAATAACTGCATTATATAATTAAAAGTTATTTGGTACCTTAAACACATTAACATGTATTTATAGAATTAAGAGAGAGAAGCATGATACAAGAGTCATGCAATCCAAAAATGAAGAGAGAAATTGAGGTAGAGAAAAAGAAAAATAGAGATGATGTAATATTATTAAAATCCTTAAATGTTGCTCTTCGTACAGAGTTATGGGTTCGAAGTCCAGATGAGAAGTCTTTCTAGACATTAAATGTAATTTGAGAGGTTAAACCTCCACACTTTTATTAAAAAAAAAAATCTTAAATGTTGAACTTTATGAAGTAGAAATATATGCAAAATAAATAATGTGAACATTAGCTAGTCAAATCCGACTTGATGCAGTAACAAATTCACTCTTCTGGCTTAATTAAGGTAGGTAGGTAGCAAGTGATTACTTGGTCAATCTTCAGGTTTAGAATATGTAATTACATCTAAAAGGTTTCTAGAAAAATAAAATTGATCTATTAAAAGGGATGACTGCTTCCAAGTGGTCGGAATGTCAATACTGTGTTACAGAAGATTACATCTAGAATATTTTTTCAGAAAAAAAAAGAAGATAAAAGATTACTAATATCATATACATTGGAAAAATAAATATCAAATCTATCATTTTGTGCTCTTACATTAGATGTGATTTGATGATCATTTATTCTGTTTCTTTTTGTCAATTAAAATGTGATTTCTAACTCGTTAACTTGAGTTTATTGATAGCCTAAATGAACTCCAAAAATATGAGAATACATTCCAAGCGTAATGTTTTGCTAAGTCAAAAAAGAAAACAAAAGAAAAGAAAGAAAGGTGTTTGTCCCGCACACACTTTGACTTGGCCATCTCCAAGTATTAGGTATATATATAGGGAGCAAATACAAACATATATCTGCATCAAACACAGCAAAAATGAATTTCAAGCCTTCCTCTTCTATCGTTCTTGCACTCATTTTCTGCATTCAAATTTTCCAATTAACGGTGCATGGAGTAGATGCATCAAGCAAAGTAAGTACTGCATGCGTCAATTAAAATGATACACACATATATATTGAATTTCTTGCTCCTAAAACTTCTTGTTAATTTCAGCTCTATATTGTGTACCTGGGAGAGAAAAGGCACAATGACCCGGAACTTGTAACAGCTTCGCACCATGAGAAACTAACCCCCCTCTTTCAAAGGTTTTTTTATTTTTTTTCATCATAAGCTTTATTCTTTCTTTTCAATTAGGTGACTATTGATAAAATCCACTTAATTTGAGAAGTTAAAAACCAACTCTTCCCTTTGTAAATTACACCAAGTGGCTTACACATATCTTGAAGTTATTTACATGAGCATACGACTAAGATGTAGTACATGATAAAGTGTTATGATTAAATGTATTATGTTTATATATATGAAACAGTAAGGAGGAAGCAGTGAGTTCAATTGTGTACAGCTATAAGCATGGTTTCTCGGGTTTTGCCGCAATGCTTAACGAGTCTCAAGCACAAATTCTTTCAGGTTAATTGACTGCATCTTTTTTTTTTTTTTTTTGCATCACAAATGAACAAGTTCATTGCAACATGTGTGCAGTTACAGTTAGTTAGCTACGTGTAATTATTGTCAGAAATGAAAGTTTATATCTTTTTTATTTTCCTTACGTATCTTGTGATATATTTTGTGATTTTAAATTGAGACATAACGATAGTAAATTTGTGTTTTTTTTTAATTTACCATCACTGTCAACAGATATGCCAGATGTAATTAGTGTGACACCTAATCGCAAGTTCGCAGCACACACGACACGCAGCTGGGACTTTCTTGGGTTTGACAAAAATTCCCAGTTTAATACACTACTCCAGAAGGGAAATTATGGAGAAGATATAATTATTGGAATCATAGACTCAGGTTTGATTTTATTAGAATATTGATTAGTCTGATGTTCTCACAAAATATCCAAAAGTATTTTAAATTATTCCTTGAAAAATGTTTTCCTCATGTGACTCTTTTGAACTAACCAGGTATATGGCCGGAATCAAAAAGTTTTGACCCCACCGGGTTTGGACCCGCACCAAAACGGTGGAGAGGCATATGTCAAACTGGGGACTCATTTGGTACCAGCAACTGCAGCAATAAAATCATTGGTGCGCGTTGGTATGCCAGTGATGTTTCTTCCAGTGCTCTTGAAGGGGAATACCTGTCACCTAGAGACAACAGTGGACACGGGACCCACACTGCCTCCACGGCTGCAGGCAAGGGTTTCTTTTAGATATCAAGATGCACTATGTATTTTCATACTAGTATGTCTTGTCAAGTATAGTACTCGGTCTTAGATTAATTTACTACGACATAATCAGCATCGTTGCTATTATATATATACTTTGTAGGCTATTTGATTAACTCAGTTGAATCATGATATAGTCAATCATTTTTTATTAAGGTTTTGCTGGTGATTACCAACCAACAATATTTTCATTATTAAACAAAATAAAATTGAAAAGTTGTACAAGCAATACAAATAGAAAAGTAGCAGAGGAATTCAAGATTTACACATCATGAGCATAGCCAACTAATTTAATTCCCCAAAAAGAACACGCTTATAAATCAGAAGAAATGTCATTATAAGTGGCTAAATTTTCATTCCTTGTTACAGGTAATGTAGTGTCAAATACGAGCTTCCACAGCTTGGCTGCTGGATCCGTCAGGGGAGGAGCCCCTCGTGCCAGGCTTGCTATATACAAGGCCTGCTGGGGGGAGGGGGGCCAAGCTCAATGCGGAACAGCTGACATTACTGCAGCAGTAGATGATGCAATAAATGATGGTGTTGATGTTATATCTATGTCTATTGGTGGCGCAGATGAGTTTCCCGGAACATTACATGCCATTGCCAAAGGAATTACAGTGGTTTTCTCAGCAGGAAATGAGGGGCCTGCACCTCAGAGTGTGAAAAATAATGTTCCTTGGGTAATAACGGTGGCTGCCAGCACAATCGATCGATCTTTTCCGACTGTTATAACACTTGGAAATAATCAGAGATTGGTGGTATGTAATTGAAGTTGATAATTTTTTTTTTATTTCAGAAAAACTAATTTCAGATATATATTTATATATAGGTGGCTCATTTTATTTTTCTATTTTGCAGGGTCAATCAATCTTCTACGATACTCAACAATCTAAGAACAACAATTTCTCCATGCTTGTTGATGGTGAAAGGTATTCCATGCATATAAAATAAGAAAAATGTCTTGCTTATATAAGATTTAATTTTACAATGTTCTATTTTTTTTCAAATAAAAAAAATAATTGAACTCTTTGTGGTTTTCTTTTTCTTTTGCAGTTGCGACAATTCAACATTAACCGAGCTAACAGTAACCGGCAAGATTGTGCTGTGCTATGATCCGACTAAAATTCAACAAACTTTACCTCGATCAAACTTTGCTGTAGCAGAACAGAATGTACTAAATGCTGGGGGTAGGGGTCTCATATATGCACAATATACAACGAACTTATTACAGCCATCTCCAGGAATTCCTCGTGCTGTAGTAGATTTCGAGATTGCGAACAAAATCTCTTCCTACATTTCTTCCACAAGGTACATAAAAAAGAGGAAAATTCTTCATTTCCGAATTTTCTAATAGATTTAGGATTGATCCATCATTTTTTATTTTATGTTGAAAATCAGCATTCCACTGGTGAAAATAGCTCCGGCATATAACATAGAAGGAAAGCAAGTATTAGCACCAGCAGTGGCAGCATTCTCTTCAAGAGGCCCAAATCCGACATTTCCCGGCATCCTCAAGGCATGTGATCCATATATAATACAATTGTTTTAAATTGCTCGCACTGTTTAAAACTTTACATACTGTCAGTTTAAGTTAAGTTCTAACATTTTTCACGTGTGTCTGTGTGCAGCCTGATATAGCTGCACCTGGAGTGAACATACTGGCTGCTGTGAATGGAGGTTACCAGTTTATGTCCGGTACATCAATGGCATGTCCCCATGTGACTGGTGTTGTTGCACTTCTAAAATCTCTGCATCCTGATTGGTCCCCTTCAGCTATCAAATCTGCAATTGTCACAACAGGTTAGTGCAAAATTAGCAGTTCAGTTTGTAGAAAACCAAGTAACCGACTCCTTTTCAATTTTCT
Source organism: Carex pumila (assembly GCA_033356055.1). Lineage (NCBI taxonomy): Eukaryota > Viridiplantae > Streptophyta > Magnoliopsida > Poales > Cyperaceae > Carex > Carex pumila. The sequence goes on along the minus strand of JARJHM010000016.1, from coordinate 163,781 downwards.
CCTTTAATTAAATATGAGCCATCTAACCCAGGCCAACAGCACAACGCCAGATACATTAATCTTACCAATTTGGAGCACTTTTATTATTTTTCGTGATTCAATAAATCAATGACTACAGTTATGAGCCAGCAAATCCATACATTTTTTATCGAACTTGTTATTAATTAGTAGAGAGACTAACTTATCAATGGTTCTTTTCAGCATCTGTTGTTGATTCATATGGTGTACAAATAGAAGCTGAGGCAACTCCCAGAAAAATCGCAGATCCATTTGACTATGGTGGGGGCCACATCGACCCGAACAAAGCAGCTGATCCTGGTCTAGTCTATGACATAGACCCAAACGATTATACCAAGTTCTTCAACTGTACTCTCGGTCCATCAGATGACTGTGACTCGTACACAGGCCCACTTGACCAACTAAATGTCCCATCAATTGCTGTACCGGATCTTAAGGATGTCGTTTCCGTCTGGCGAACTGTTACCAATGTGGGACCCACCAACTCGACTTACAGGGCTTTCGTACATCCTCCCGCTGGAGTCAGTGTATTTGTTGAGCCAAATTTGCTTTCTTTCAACAGCAGTAAGAGCGTTGAAAGATTTAAGGTGACTTTTGTGGCAAACCGCAAGGTACAAGGAGGTTATACATTTGGAAGCTTGACTTGGTCTGACAGCTCGAACCATTCAGTGAGGATTCCAATTGCTGTTCGTACCATCATTCAAGATTTTTATGCAGACACTGCATAATTTAAGGGTTCAGAAGCTTTTGTTAATAATGATTGTAGCTACTTAATTCCATTTATATATGTTCTTTCATATGATTAATGGATGTATAGATTGATTCCTGTAATCAAATAAATAAGATAAATCCTCTTATATTTACCTTTTGAGCTGTCAATTCCGATATACCGCACTGATTTAAAACATGATTAAAGAGAAGAGAGAAAACTACGACTACATCATTGTCCTCCTCCTCTTCTTCCTTGGCAAAGTGCCCCTCTTTTTTTTTATCTTGTTTAATTTAAAAAATATTATATATATTAACCAAATTTTAGTGTTTGCAATTACTTTTGTACCCATTTTCATATGATTAAATTCTAAAAACTGTCGGTTTTAATTGTTGATTTGCGTTAGAATGTTATATATATTACGAGGAATGTGAAGTAAAAAGGGTCAAATACCGAATCCTTCGTAGAAAAAGTTGTTTAAATTAACTTCACGGTAAGTTTTTGTTTTTGTTTTGCGTGTTGGATGAAAAGTAAGTTAGATTAATTTTACTTGATATTTGATATTTTATTAATGTTTTAATTTGGACCGTTTGATTGGAACAAAGTACGTAACTATGACACTGCTAGTTTCCCAGCAAGTCGAAGAGTTAAGAAACCATAAAAAAAAAGAAAACAGAGTCGAAAATGACTGATCTAGTAAAGCAAATCAGAAAAACTAGTAAAAGAAAAAGGCATATGAGCGTTTGCTTATTAAGATATATCTCTCTTAAATAGGAGTGGCAAAAAATTAAAAGCTCATACTTCGTGGCTCGATCGTGACTTGCATCATTTGATTCGTTCGCTAGCAACTCGTTCGACCGAGCTGTTAACGAACTAGCTCGCCACTAGTTCGGTTCAGAATTAACGAGTTCAAACTAGAATCTAGCTTAGTTAGACATTAATTTTACGGGCAAATAGCTAGCTAGCTAGCTCAGTCAATTTGTTAACATCCCATGTCTCTCCATCCTGAGCGATTAGTTCTCTGACTTCCATCTTTGACTGCAAGTGGTTGATTGGTCTCAGACTCTCAGATGGATGCCATGGCTCCCCAAATTAAGACACTACAGTCTACAGGTACCTTCACCCTAGTGGCCAATTTTTATTCAATCTTTCATAGAATTTCATTTATATTAGTCAGTACCTTACAAAAAATCTATAAACATGTGGGAAATGCTTTTACAATTTTACATACTCCAAAACCTAAATTCATGAAATATACTTAATTTTGTGTGATGGGGGCATATATATATATATATATTGGTATATTAATGAACCTCTACGTACGTAAACGTACCTTGCTCGATCTGGTTTGTCGACTCAATTAATGCAGCGCGCGTGTCTATCAATTGCCGGCCCTAGATTTAATTTACCAATTAAGCTGGGGTCAATTATAAAATATGTTACGAGTTTGCATTCTAGAAACATATATATATATATATATATATAGTTGTTAATTTACCTAGCTAATACCGGCCAGAAAGTGTAAAATTACCAAGGAGAGAAGAAAAGGTACGTGTGTTAATTTCTCAACAAAATTTTCAAACAGATTAATTAATATATATTTTAAAATAATTAATGCACAGATTCAATGTCTGAGATTATCTGAAGAATTTATTTGTAATATTTTCAGAACATGCATATAGTACGTACATCTCCATCAAAACATATCTGAAAATAAATAAATAATTAATTAAAACCAATTTGAAGATTAATTCGTAGTTCTGAATTAAGAGGACGTTTGAAAAAAATATTAGAAATATATATTAATTACAGTTATTTTTCAGAATCCGGTTCGGAAATAAGTATGTTAGTTTCTAAAATTAAAAAAAAAATACAGAAAAAATGAATTTGTCCACAACATTTATGAAGTATAAATATATGCGATCGATCGGAGATAAATATTGGAAACATTAGTCAAATACGTGTCGATGCAGTTATAATTTACTCTTGGAAGATACCATTTAAAAAACAAGTTTTAAATGGAATGCACAATTGGCCGATATCACATACCTCACTTGCTCTCTCTCTCCACACTCGGAATGGTTGCAATGATGAAAAGATGTGGGTGTCGATACTGCTGCAATTGAAAAAGTTAAGAAGGGACCACTGTAGTGGATGGGGTCCCATAGAGAGGCTAGAGGTATAAACAACCGATTCTAATAGTTCACTAATTAGAATCGGTTGTTAATATAGCCGATCCTAATTCCAGTTATTTTATAAATTACTTTATAAATTATTTCGATGTAGCATTTAGCAAACTGGAAGAGGAAAGAGATAAATTTCCTGAGAATAGTAACATTGAAAAAGAACAATAACACTGATTTTAGCCAAAGCTCAGTTGCTTAGAATTTGAGTGAGAAATCTCACTTCATTGATATAATTGGGATTCTCATCTTAGAATTCAGTAACTTCTAGTCACTCAACTTATGAAAGCTAATTGATAAGATAGTAACAAACTAGCAACAAAATAACTAACACAAATAATAATTAGAACTTGGGTTATTTATTCGTCACTATATATAATTAGAACTGATTACTCTTAAGAAAACTTAAAATCTGAATAAAATAAGATGTTTTCATTTCAAATTAAATATCAGATGAAGGGGCGTGTCTCAAGAATGTTATTTGACAGAAGGTTTGAAAAATTATATGATATTATGCATATTGCACATCAGTCTGCATTTTGAATCAGTGTCTCCGTTTTAAAAATACAAACTAATCTTCTGTCAAAGAACATTCTTAAGGCACACTCCTTGCTTCAAATATGCATCTTCCGAAAAAATTACTACGGTTCAAAATTTAAAATTTGTATTTCACAACCATTCAACATGATCACTATATGAAAATTTACTTATAGATCTAGCTTTTACATTTTTTTAGAATTTTTAAATTTCTTTTTAGATATGTAGAAAATAATGACTTTTTTATCCATCTAAATAGTGTTAAAAAGTTTTTAGAAAAATATAAAATTTAGACTGCAAGTACATGTTCAATCATATTAAACCGTATAAATTAATTGTTTGAACTTTAAATAAACATTAATTCAAAATACATAACAATATACTTTGGTATACGCTATGCACCGATATTTTTAATTTTACCCAAAAAAAATATATTTTATTATAAATAACCAAAGTCTAGACAAAATTTTATTTCTATCCAAACCGTAAATATTATTTACGGTTTGAATTCTTAATTTGGACCGTAAATAATATTTACGGTCCGAATTAAGAATTCAATATTTACGGTTCTAATAATGAAATAGCAATTGACTTTTTTTAAGAAATGTGTAATTGCCTGGTAACTTATATTAATTTGGACCGTTGGTTAAAGGATTTTCATTCAATTGACTTCTCTGAAAATAAAATTCTCCGGGCTCAACAGAGCGGGCTCAACAAAATTCAATGGTCTAAATTTAATATTTTTTGTACCCATCTTAATAAATAGTAAAAAAATTCATAAAAATGTAAAATTTGGTCTCCAAGCACATATTAATATGAAGAACAAGATGAACGGTTCGGATTGACTGTTTGAACTTTGAAAATAAAAATATGTTCATTTTACAAATAATTTCTTATGTCCATAGAAGCATCACTCTAAAATAAAACATAATATAAAACACAATCGGTCAACAAAGCGAGAGAGCTAAGTAGTTGATAGTGATATAATAAAAGGTCATTGTACATCCTCAAATCAGCATTCATATTTCATATTTCATATTATGAGCTGTGGTACTTCGCGAAGGAAGCTTCTAGCATTTCGAATTTTGAAATATTAATTCACTTAACTATCTAAAACTATTTATAACCCTCAAGATGACATTTTTTTTTTCCTAAAAACCTATTGTTTGACTTCATGCAGAATATAGATAATAAAGGAAAAAAATGTATGACTAATGTGCTTCTGAAGTCAAAATAACGCTGTCAATATCTAGGAAGCGGAGGCAATTTGATGAGCGTCAAATAAATTTGGTCTGATGTCTGATCAGAGTTGTATGATATGTATTAAAATTTGTACAAACAACTTGTAAATTCATGTGAATCAAGTACATAAGCATTATGAAATAAATGAGACATGGAATCAAATTGAATTCAATATTGTGCAGGACCAATATGTATACCCTAAAAAATTCGTTGAATTGAATTAGATTGAAAAATAGGCCCTCCGATTATATTTTAAATTTCTAAAGTTACAAGGGCCCAAGGAGAAAAGGTAGGAACGACATGTAGACTAAAACCCTCTTTGTTATTGATTATTAACAAGGATCCGCGACCGAATATGCCATCTTCCCATTCCCATTCCCATACCCATTCCCGTTCCGTAGCTCTAGCTCCCCGCCCTTCCGCTTCCCCTTCCGCTTCCCCTTCCCCTCCCCTCTTCTAAAATTATACCAATTTATTTATTACATATCTCATCTCATCTCATCTCATCTCATCTCCTCTCCTCTCTGAGAAGACTAAAGAAGCCCACGTAACACGAACACCGCAGAGAGACATGGGAGGGGAAGGGAGGGAAGGGGATTGGGAGTGCGGCGGCTGTGGCAACCGCAACTACGCTTTTCGATCTCTTTGTAATCGATGCAAACAACCGCGACTTTTAGTCGATACTAAGACCCCTCGAGATTCCAAGTGGTTGCCCCGAATCGGCGATTGGATCTGCTCCGGTACGCACGCCTTATTTCTTTTTCCTGCTATTTGCTTAATCCCCCAATGTACTTGCTCAAGTCAATTTCATACCTCAATTCAGCACAAATCTTTTCAACTCAAATTCACTTCGCTACACCTCCACCTGCTGATGTGCTTACTTGTTTTGTGCTCCTAAGTTTTCTTTTGTGAACCCGACTACTCTAACAAATCAACATAATGAAAACTCATAATCAAGAATACCCAAAAGGTTTACTTCAACTTCCTACCAACTAGCATAAACTGTTACCTGTAGCAAAATATGTGATTTCTATTATGGTTGCAATCCAATTGTAAGCATGAAGAGCTTCTTCTCTTACAGATTCATTGTGTATCAACTTTTATGTAATTTGAATGTCATTTGATATTCCATCAAATGCCTTTAAATATGGACAATTGCAAATTTTAAGTCATCTGATGAACGGTGAAACTTGTATCATATGATCATTTTTCATGTGTTTGATATGCATAGATTTACATTCCTGCTGCTGAATTTTTAAAAGTATAATTTACTTTTAATGTTAATTAACCCATTGTCAACGGATCCCAGCTCTTCATGTGATCCCTTTACCCAGTTTCTTTGGAAGTTTGTACCTTATTTCGATGATATTGAAAACAAACTCAGCCATTTCTGTTTTGTTCTTATTTTTTTTTCTCTTGGTGAATCACTTATAAAAATATAAAATTTTAGGTTGTAGTAACAACAATTATGCCTCCAGAACAAGTTGTAAGAAATGTAACCTCTCAAGAGAAGAGGCAGCTGTACCAGCCCTAGCCTTGCCTGGCATGTCACTCCTCCCAACCTATGCCCACTACCTCTCTCGCCAGCAACAGGGTCTCAAAACAGGTCTTGGGTCACCTAGCGGATCACATATGCAGTCTGCTGCAATGCCAGCTGGTCTGGGCTGGATGTATGGGGCCCAGGCTGGCAGTTACGGATTGCATTCCCCCACAAGTGCTAACCCGGGCAGCAATAATTGGGGATTTGGTGGAACGGGTTCAGGCCAGTTTTTAGGACTTCCCAAGGATTGGAGAAGTGGGGATTGGATGTGTATTTGTGGGTTTCACAACTACTCGTCTCGTGACCAGGTTTACACTTTTTCATCTTTTTGTATTTTGCTCTTATTATATTATCGCTTTTCCAAGTAAAGTGACCTTTTTGACATTTTGTCCATCAGTGCAAGAAGTGCAATGCACCTATGTCATCTGGCGTGCCTTCCACAGCGCTTACCTCTTCAGTTTCGGAGGCTTCCTCAAGTAAGATGTTTTGTTTTTTTTCTTTTTATTAAAAATTCAGCTCTCCTTTCATATTGATATTCCCTGCTATAGATGGAATTTTGCATTAAGATCAAAATGCCTATTTACTCAAACCTGACTAGTTACAGCCTTACTGGTATAGATCTGTGCCTGTGCTGAAAGGGATATGATTAGAGAAATATATATATGTTTCTTGTTTTATTTCAGCACTAGGTATTAAGCGGTTGGCATCTGATGACTTTGCGAATGGCTGGGAAAGCAAGAGGCTTAATGCTGGTCAGGTATTTAAATCTCAATGTGTTCAAGTAAAATTCTGATACCGGGATTATATATATATATTTTAATTTTCTTGTTGTGATGATTTTTAACCACCACCTATTTTGAATTTCATATTTGGTCAAAAGTCAAATGTTCATGAATTGTTTGGTAATGGGAATTCTGCCATTTTGCCACCCATGCAGATTAGCATTCCAGCTCTCATCGGAAAAGGGTAACTTTTGTCTGTTCATCTGTTCTTTTTTTTGTGTGTTTGTCGTGAAGTCCAAGTTAGAGTTGTATATAGAAAAAGACTTGAAATATAAGATAATACTTTGGCCTATGTTCACCTGGGAAAATCCATTTCTGATCGTATGCCCTCAAATTACTTTATGCAGACCAGTATTTGTTCTGGATACGCGCAAAAATCATTCTATGTAATAAGAATATTACAGTATTTTAGTAACTCAAAACCCAAATTGTACCTTCTGGATATGCTCTCTCTGTGCCCAGTATTATGTTCTTGAAAAACACAGCCATTATATTCTGTGTTATTTAGTGTTATACAAGCATAGCATAACTAATGAGAGGTTTATTTTTTGCAAGGTTATAAATACAGAATATCTTATGCATGAAATGATAAAGTTTATGATTTTTCTTGCAGAGCAAAGCAATGGCGTGATGGGGACTGGATGTGTAGTAACTGTAACAATCATAACTATGCCTCAAGAACCCATTGCAATAGGTACCCGTGTGCTTTATTTTATTGTAACTCGCATTTTGCACCTCTTATTTATAGTGAAGTTTTGTTATTTTTATAACTGATTGGTTTCTGCTATTTCTTGCTGATACTCATCTGAGATATATGCCATATTCTCATTATAGTATGTACCATGTAATGCTTGTAAAATTTACCTAACTTGTAGCTAAACTGTGCTTTTCCTCTGTTTCAGGTGCAAAACTATGAGAGATGGAGGGGTTAACCCTGGAAGTGTGCTATAAAGATGCATTTTTCTCATATATATTTTTTTCTTGAAGATAAATTATAGCTTGTTGTGGGTTGAGGGTTGGTGCTTGTATTAGTTGAGAGCGTTGTCTTTCACGGTTGACAATGTGGAGATTTCTTTTATTTATTGTTGTGGTTCATTCAAGTTTTAGTGATTGAAGCTTCATCATTCCATTTTGATGTCTATTAATGAGCTGTAGCACCTTATGTACGTATTTTTGAATGTCAAGAGAATAGTGTAACATTTTTACAGATATTAGGAAAGGTAGTGTTTGCTGGGATTATTAGACCAAGGTCTTGTAATTGTATTTAGTATTTTTGTGATTAGCATTGACAGGCATACAGTATTCTGTTTCTATTGTGGTTCAGACCTTTAGTGCAGTGAAACCATATCCTCTACCTGCTTCAGTGTTGGTAATTGCAATTTATGAGATTAGAGTCCATTGATGTAATAAATATATTGAAAAGGGAGGCCATGAGATGAGGCTAGTGGTAGCACAATTTAACTTTTCTACCTGGTGTGATGAGGCCCAAAATAACTTGTATTGTCCCGGTTGGCTTATTAACTACGATTGATTATAGTCGAAAATTGATGACCATTACTACGATCTCTCCAAAAGTACGTTACCTTGCAGTTTTTGTGACCGACAGTGGTTGCGTTGCATTATAATTTTCTTGGCCTCAGGCTCAGGCTCAGGCTCAGACTCAGACTCAGACTCATCAAAATTCGAGATGCACAGCACAGCCCCTTGTTTCGATTTAATGGCATGTAAATTAGACTAGGACAATGTGCATGCATAACTTTTCTTTTACTAATATAACTATTAGTGGCGGAAAGCCAACTAACTTGAAAAATAATTATTGAGATTAATAACTCATTGACTTGGACCGTTGGACCATCCCAAACAAAATTTGAAAACGATGAAATAATATTATGTAATATCAACTTTATCCCTGTCTCTGACACGGCGACACGTCAAAGACTCAGAAGGCGAATCCACTTGCACTAGTGCATACCAGTAGTCCAGTACCAGACGCCTAGTACTAGAAAAAAAAAAAACATAAACAAATAGCTCATGCGTTTATTTCTCACACGTGTCAACAAAGGTTGTTTTTCCCTATTGGCACGTCCACTTGACCACTTATATAAAAGTAGCAATTCATCTTTGGTCCATTTGCACCCTACTCAGCATTCAATTTGATTAATTTAACTTAGCCATTCTCCCTTTTTTCTGAGACAGCTCCATTTTTTGCATAAGTAACTTACTGTTCACACAAAGATATTACAAATTTGGAAAATATTGTGTTGCAACGGACGAAGCCAGCAACGCTGTACTTGGAAGTCGTAATAGGTGGCTAAAAATAATATGGTTAAATCAGAAATAAATTGTATTAATCTGTAGGGAGAAATCGTCATTGCAAGGACTAAGGAGGCACTAGTAAAACAAATTCGTATCCTCTGCGTTAACTCAAAAATAATCTTTTGAGCTAACAAATCTCGACTATCCGATTTATTTCAAGTCGTGCAAAATAGATCTGCACTAATATTAAAGGATCCCCTAAATTATAAGCAGGGATTGACCCCGTTTAAGATTCATTAAGTCAAAAAATTTCTTTTGAGTTAATGCAGAGGATACACTTTCCTAGAAAAACGCCATAACAAAAAATCAAAACGGAAAGAAATGGTCATTTTAAGGGAAGAGAGTAGGGGTGGCAACGAATCAACCGAATCGAACTTACACTAGTTTGAGTTTGAATAAGATTTGAACTAAATTGGATTGATTTGTTTCAAATCGAATTAATTGCAAACTAAACATTTTTTGAATCAAAATCAATTGAATTATGAACTACAATTTTTTTTGGCAACACTAGTTATACCGGTAGTTTATGCATTAGTTTTCTTTTTCCGGAACAAAATTCACACGGTTTCTTTTTACCTTTCATGAATTCACACTAATGAATTATGGGCCTAGTTCAAGATTTTTCTTACCTTTTATACTGTTGGATTGATTAAAATCACGTCATGGACCTAGTCAAATGAAACTTATTCCATTATTTTGTTTTATTATAAGTTACTATTATATTAATAATTTTGAACTGCGATATAAGTTTGGTTCCTGCATTATTAAAATTAATGATTGAATCCATTAGTTGTATTATTTGAGATTCCAACCTAAATAGTTCGCGAATCAATTTCAAACGAATTATACTCAGTTTGAGTTTGATTTGAATAAGATTCAAACTGAACTAGGTTTGATTTGTTTCAAAACGCACTAATTTCGAATTGAACTAAACTCAAATCAAATTCAAATCGAATTACGAACTACAAATTTTTTGGCCATCCAGAAAGTATGGTTGTACAAAATTACTTGAACTCGCAACTTGCTGTAACTCGCCCATTTACAACTCAAGTCAGTTTCAACTCGAGTTAATTGACTCGTTTAATAAATGAGTTGAATTTGAGCATAGCCCAACTAGCTCATTTATAACTCGAGTTACATAACATGAGTTTGCTGGTGCTTATGTACTAAGTTGTTGTATAAAAAATTATTGAATTCTAAGTTGTTGTTTGCTTCGAATTGATCTATTATCTATATGTTAAATTGTTTGTATTTAGATAAATTATTGTTAAGTCATTTCAATTGTTTGTGTATAGATAAACACATACTAGTGTATATCTAAAAACTTGACCGATTAAACGAGTTATAAACGAGTTACAAACGAGTTACAAATCAATTCAAATTAATAACGAGCTAAATTCAAATTAGCTCTACAACTCATTATTATTATCTCAACTTAAATAAGCTGATATAAATTGAGAACAACTCGCTTAAATTCGGCTAATTTAGCACCTACCAAAAATTGAGTACAATGTTATTTTTCGAACTTCAAGAAAAAATTACCGACAGAAACTGAAGAGAAAAGTACAACAAGAAATCTATACTTTTACACGTCAGCAGAGTTAAGCCTCTTTTTTGGTGGTCAGAAAAAGTCAATAGTCCCCACATAAAAAGAATTCTGAATGGGACAAGTCATTGTGGGCCCCAAGCTCCACGTCACCACCACCATTGCACCAACCAACAACCCAAGCAAAAAAAAGGAAGAGAAAGTAAAAGTTGCCATACTTTTTATGCTTTTTTGTAAGGCAAACAATGACATTAGAGATTTCTCCAAAAATTTTGAAAGGCGAAAGGAATCTTCTTTTTATCACAAACATATGAATCTGATACGAGTATCAAGCTACTGTTGTGCACATGCTTAACGCAAAGCATAAAAAAGGATGAATATTGCTTGAAATACCCACAAACATGCAAATATAGCAAGTTCCAAGGACCAAAATTGTAATTTGGAAATATGCAGATGCTGGTATTCTTACAGCACTCCAAAGGAAACCTTAAACATAACAGAAAATTGTAATTGTAGAAAACAAAAAGGAAACCTTAATCAAGTGCATGTGTTGGTTAATAACTTAATCCACTACTAAAATGTGAGATTATACAAACATCTTTAACAGAATATGTACAAATAATAATATCTGACAGTAGGTCAACGAGATATTTCTAAGTTGGATGAGAGCCCGTTCGTTTGTTGCAATTGATCCATGCCCCAGCTCAGTTTCTGTTCTTCCCCATTTTCCATGGCCTCATACTCCTATAATTAAAACATTTCCACAAAATTAGAGGTGGAAATTTCATCTCTACTAGATAAACCTTCACATAAAATTTTCCCATACAAGGACGGAGAGATCCTATGGACCACTAAATAAAAGGTGGGGAATATTTTATGAACCAGACTACAACAAATTGGGTGCACCAAAGCAAGTACAAAAGCAGGGATACTTAATTATTTGCAGTCTCAGAGAAATGTGAAACCTCAGACATACACCAAAGCTAAGTAGACATTAAAAAATTGACTACTTTTATGTTTCATCAAATATCCACTCAACTGTCTGAATTTTAAAGGCTTAGCAAAGTATGAATACATTGGTTAGTTCAAGCAAGTACATGTATGCTCTAACTTATCTCATCCAAAGGCATTAGAATATAGAGAACAATTTGAATATCGGTTGGAATTTGCATAGGAATATTCCACAAGAACAGATTCTAGATATTCCAATAATTATTTGGTCAGGTTTCTCCAATAGCCCTTACCTAGAATATTAATTGTTAACAAGTTATATATTGCCTTTTGAAATAGCCAGCTTACTTCTTTAGGAAAGATAAACTTGACCCCCCCCCCCCCCCCCCCCCCCCAAAACTGAAAATATTATATTCAATAGAATACATATATGACCGAGATGCCCTTTTAGTTACTTTTTCTTTTCTTTTTGCTAAATAATTTGGTGCATACATTTCCATAATTTCACCAAAGCAAAAATAAGGTTAGGACAATTTGGCTAATCTTTTACGAATTTACCAATGTCAGGGTAATAAGTCAAATACAGGGGACTTGTGGTAATTTTTCTATTTACCTCCAGTTTAGATAGAAGCTCCTGTGCAGTCTGAGCAGAGACAATAATGTGACGAGCAGATGGCATGATAAAGCCTTCATCAACAGCTTTGTCAATGAAGGAGAGGAGAGAGTTGTAGTAACCATCAACATTCAACAAACCCACCTAACCTCATATAAGCATACACAATAACACAACATGTTTAAGAAAGTATAGATGTGAAGAAAAAGTTAGTGAATTATATGCACTTGCAGTTGTTAATTAACTACCAATAAGCAATAGCATTCTTGGTTTATAGATAGTGACAACTTGGTCCATTTGTTTGTTAATTGGTTACTTTATGCTACCAGTTGAGTGTTGTTAATTGGAGAAGGGGAGGGAGAGAAAAAACCACTTGATTCTCTGAATCAGAAAGGCGAAAATTATGTTCATACCCTAAAAGATACCTTTCTAAGTTTATTGCTTTTCAACACTAATCATTTGCCCCCTTCCTATGCTAGTTCCAGAAAAGAAAAATCTGAGTTTCTTAGCATCTTAGTGTTGTAATTTTTAAATGACCAAGAAGATAAACAAACAAAAGAAAAGGACATGGAGCGCAGAAAGAAAATTGAATATTTTATGGGGCCCATTGTGATAGAAATGTGAATTGAAATTACCGGTTTGTCATGAATTCCAAGTTGAGCCCAGGTGATGACCTCAAGCAACTCTTCCAAAGTACCATAGCCACCTGAATATTGATATAATAATAAATTACTCATTTAAATTAAACTTAGCACATTCGAGGTTAAGTGGGTCAGAAAAAAAAAAAAAAAAAATGCAATTTTTTTTATCTTTTAGTCCTACCATCACAAGCACTCCTGTTGAGTCACATGATTTTGAAGCAAAAGTAAACCTAGATTAGCTATAATATATATATGTATTGCCAATGATTGGATTGTGTCTCATTCAAGGTGAGGTACCCTAGTCAAGGGAATGAGACCATATAAAAATTGATTTCTAAATATGTCCTTGGAAATCTAATTCTTATTTTATTTTCACTAAAATAAAGCATGGTAGGAATAGACTAAATTATCAAATTATTTAATGAAATTGCAGAATAGAAGGAACCATGAGAAAGTGTGAGCAAGAGTACATCAAATGGTGGTCCCTTTACTCTGTTTAGTATTAGTAGTACATCCTGACAAGCTTGTTTATACTATTTACAGCAGACAAAGAAGCTGATGCATTTTAATTTTCTATCATACCAATTCCATTTGTGTAATTGTGTACCCCCAAAATTGTTCATATTATCCAAATTTCAGTTTCATTAAAATTTTCCAAATTTTTAACAGTTAATTAGCACTTACCAGGCAATGCAATAAATGCATCTGCTTGCCTTGCCATCTCAGCCTTCCTTTGGTGCATACCAGAAACAGATTTTACCTCTCCTACTGTCTCTCCAATTATCTACAATGCATATATAATCATATTAACTTAAAATGCTGGAACCTTTATTATCCTTTCCTTTTATTTTAAAGGGAAATTGAATATCCACTAGGAATGAAGATGTGGACATATAGTTACAAAAAGGAGGCAATAGTAATTGTAGTTTTATTTTTAAGCACAATAGTAACTTTCCAGAAGGATCAATTAATGATATTATAAGAGGGAAAAGGTAATGAAATTTGGAAGAAGATAACTCGCCTCTCTTGGCATAATAGCCCTTGGAACAACCCTGTAAATTTTAAAAGAAAAAAAAATGTATTTATTAGAAATTTATCCAACTTGTTAATTTGTTTCAAAGGGGGTGTGTGTGTGTGTGTGTGTGAGAGAGAGAGAGAGAGAGACCCTAAGACATGGCGGCCACCACTGTAGACCGCCTTTGAAACAAGGCCCATGAGCCCAACACTGCCTCCACCGTACACCAGGTCTATGTTCCTCTGAACCTTGAAATATCATAAAAATATAAAAGAAGAAAAAGAAATGGTTTTTAGAAAAATTAGAAGAAATGGTTATCGAGTTACACTTACATCCATTTATTAGATATAAGTAATAAGTATATGTAAAAGTAAAAAAAGACAATGATTAGCTAAGCTGAGCTTGTAACATGGAAGGGCAGGCATATCTTGTCAAATCAATCCCACTAGTAAAACATCTCTCTTCTCTTCTCTCTCTCTCTCTCTCTCTATCTCTCTCTATCTTTAAAAAGAAAACAAAATCTTTCCAAATATGTGATGTGGTACTCCAAATTTAGCAAAGAGAGAGAAAGAAAAAGTGTGGAAATTGAAATAGAAGCAATAAATTAATAATCTGATGAATGAATGAATGAATGAATGAATGAATTACTAGTTCATGGCCAAGTTGGATAGCAGCAGTCTGATAGGTGGGTTTCTTGCCGGAGCTACTTCCACAAAAGACACATACTCGTCGGAACCTCGAGGTAGATCTCTTAGTCTCAAGGTGGGTTTCTAATTCCATTTATCAATTTGAAAGACAATTAATTATCTTCTCGCTCTCGCTCTCCCTCGTTTTCTATATATATATAATATAAATATATATATATATATATATCTGAAGGGATGAGAGAGAGAGAGAGAGAGCAAGCAATAAGCTCTGTGGAGTGGAGGGGGAGGGGGAGCGGGAGAGGGGGGGAAGAGGGGAGAAGAGAGATTAAGATTGGTTGGTGACTTGGTGGGGGCCTTTTTAAACCCATCCATCGGCTCGGCTAGTCGGCTATTAGCCTATTATTCATTTTTTATTATTATTAATTATTCCTACAAATTACAAAACATCATTATAATAAGAGTTAACAACCTCTTAGTCTTAATTAGTTCCATCTTTAATTAATTAATTAATACCCCACCGAGCCTAGCCTATCCTAGCCTCCGTATCTGCTTATTTCCTACCCTATTATTCACGCTATATATTAAACCCATTACGCCGATTTCCATCCAATTCTACTAATTAATAACTTAATTCTATTCATATCTGATCAAATTTCTAATAATTAAAATACATTTTTAGTGTAGATTTTTGGATTCGATAATTAGTTAATTAATTAATTAATTAATTATTCGTACTTGTTGACAAACCTAGCTAGATAACATGCATAACAAGTCCCAACTGTTGGTGTTAGCCTACAGCCCTACACATATATATCCGATCTTCAATCTATCCGATTGATTTCCAACTTTTGATTCAATTAGGATGCCAAGTCTTCGTATAATTAAGGCTTCAAAATTAGCAAAAGAACCCTTATTATATAGAAAAGCTTAATTTGGTCGTCCGAAATATAAAACAATATGAGGGTTCCCATCTCACAAATTTTTAATATCAGTTGTTGTCACAACTCCTTTTTTCTAATAATGTTTTCAAATTCAAATCCGATTTGTTGACCTTCAAAAAAGCTTATTAGTAGTAATGTGTCTTTCTAATATCATACGATATTTGTTGGTTCATTTTGCAGAAGAAGATTAATAGACTACAAAATATAAGTATCAAGTTATCCAACATATATATATATATAGTATAACTAGGGTGCTCTTAAGCTCACCAAAGTTTTGGTAAACTTAACTCTAAAACTCATCAAATCAATTTTAAATGACAGATCTAAACCATTGAAACCCGCCTACATTATGTGTGATGCATCTACATGTGAAATTTTTAAACATTTGAATTAATTTAGTATAAAGTCAAGCGGTCAAAAAACGTTCAAAAATGAATGCACTAAAATTAATTTATTAACTATCTAATTTTGACCACTTGATTTAATACTAAATTAATTCGAATGTTTAAAAATTTCACATGTAGATGCATCACACGTAAGGTAGGCGGGTTTCAATAATTCGAATTCATAATTTGAAATCGATTTAATGAGTTTTAGAGTTAAGTTTACCAAAACTTTGGTGAGCTTAAGAGTACCCTAGTACTGTTTTTGGTGACACTCAATTACATTTTACAGCGTCACCTACACTTTACATTTAAAAAAAAAATTAAAGTCCAAATAGTCGATTTAAATCGTTCAACATGATGTATATATTAAAATATGTCTGCATCAAATTTAAAATTTTTTTTTATTTTACTATTTATTAAGTATTTTACAAAATTATTGTTTTTCAAACCATTGAATTTTTGCCGAATTTTTTATAAATATCCAAAATTAATAATAAATTACGGATTCTAACCAGTTTTATACTTTATTTTCAAAATTATCCAACTCGGTTAGTGGCTAACCAGAAACCAGCAAACCTTTTCGGTACCCCAAAACTCGGATCCATTCAAAATACCCGGTTATTTGCTAACCGGAAAGGAAATACCGGTTAATGGTTAACCGGACACTAAATCCGAACCCGGTTATTGATTAACCGGAAAGAAAGACCGGTTAGGGGTTAACCGAACTCTAACCTGGACCCGGTTATTGGATAACCGGAAGGAGCGTGGGCGTTGGGCTAGGGCGTGGACACGTGGCGGCTTGGGGGCTCCGCATGGCTTGGTGTGGAGTTACTGTAGACGTGTGAATCTGTTTTATATATTGGTTTGATGATTTTGGGTGGGTTTGGCTGCGAGGAAGAGAAGCAGAGGCAGGCAAGGCAGAGAAGAGCATCAGGTTTTTTTTATTTATTTATTTCGTATTAAAATAGTTTATAGTATTTATTAGATTGTGACGATATTTTTGAAATATTATTTAGATTGTTTGGAAATTTATTTGGAAATATTTGAAATATTTATTTGGAAATAACGAAAATAATTTTTTAGAACCGTGAATAAGACAAATATACATGTCTGATATGGTAATGCATGCCTTTGTACCGCAAAGTAATATTTGAAATATTGTTCATATTGTTTAGAATTTATAATATTATTTAGATTGAGATTATTAGCTCAATAATAATAATTTATATTGTTTTCCGAATAATTTAGAAAATTTCAAAACGGTATAGATTATTATCAAAATAATTTTGATAATTTGGAATTGCTACAAATTAGTTTAGAAAGTTCCAAAAAGGTTTAGAAAATTGTAAAATAGTATATAATAATTTAGAGTAATTTGTAAAATTGAAAATGGTTCAGATTCCGATGCATGTCTATGTACCATGAAGTGAAATTGAAAAAATATTTAGAGTAATTTGTAAAATTCCAAAATGGTTTAGAGTAATTTGTAAAATTCTAAAATTGTAAAAAATGATTTAGAAAGTTTCAAAGTAGTGTAGAATATTTTAGAAATAATTAAAATGATGCCAGAATAATTTATAAAGTTTCAAAATGGTTTAGAGTAATTTGTAAAATTCTAAAATGTTAAAAAACAATTTAGGAAGTTCTAAAATAGTGTAGAATAATTTAGAAAATTTTAAGATGCTGCCTGAATAATTTAGAAAGTTCCAAAATAGTCTAGAATAGTGTAGAAAGTTCCAAAATAGTTTAGAGTAATTTGTAAAATTCTAAAATGGTTAAGAATAATGTTGAAAACTCCAAAATAATGTCTGAATAATTAGAAAGTTCAAAAATTATGAATTTTAATTAAGACAATGTGAAATTGTTGTCCGAATAATTTAGAAAACTGCAAATTGGTTATGAAACGGTTTAGAATGATTTAGGTAATCTAAATTGATTTAGAAATAATTAGAAACACGCAAAACGGTTTTGATTAGTTTTAAAATTTTGAAAATAATGAATTAACTTTGAATTAATTTTGTAGCATGACAGACGAAATGAATGATGAAGAGATATGGCGCGGGGTACTTTTAGTGATTTGTTGTGGATACCGCACAGCAGTCACAGAGTGTGTCAGGCTTCCGAGGAGGTAAGCAATTAGTTATTTCTTTTTTTTTACTTGTTCAGAAATATAGTCTTATTTTAATTTCTAATTTTTATTTTCGGTAATGTAGAAGAAAGAGGTTATAAATGTGAAGCACTACCGTTGTCAGACTGCGTACGACCTTGCATACGCCCCATTCTTGATTCGATTGGGTTTATACCAGATCGCAAACATGCCTCACAAAAAAATTGATGCGGCGCTCATATACGGACTTGTTGAGCGGTGGCGTCCTGAGACACACCTTTCATCTTCCCTTCGGAGAGATGACAGGTATTAACTTCAAAACTAATTTAAATGAATCTGTTCTTCATGATAATTTACTGATAATTAAAATGAAGAAATTTATATTTTTTTATTTGATAAATTATAGTTACCTTAGAGGATGTAAGCTGTTTATGGGGTTTGCCCATTACGGGGGTCCCAGTAACGGGGAGTACAGATGGTAGAAATGTAAAAGGCCGACTCTTCGAGTTGTTAGGAATCAAAGAGCATGAGCAGAGTGAACTTATGAAAAAACGGGGGCCTGGGGGAAATGAAAGAAGCATGAAGTTGATTTTCCTGAAATCTAAGTTTCGTGAACGATTTGATAAGCTACCGGCAGATCGTAATGATCTCCAGTTATCGGGTACTATGCTTGACGGGTATGTGTTTGACAGTACTGTGAAGGTGACTGGCTGGACGGTTCAATATCATCATCCGAACCCGATGACTCACCTGAGAGCATCTCATCTCCACTCTCCAAACTGTCAGAATCAATTGCATCCACAGGGACATGTGAATAATCACGTACCTTTCTACGTACCCGACTGGTACTGGATCGGGATGTGCTTGGTATATCCACAGAGTTTCGACTTGTACTGTGTCGGGATCTAACTGGTAGATCCACAGAGTTGCTACCGATACTGGGTCGGGGTCTCAATGGTATATCCACAGAGTGCTGACCGGTACTAGGTCGGGATCTAACTGGTATTGGGTCAGGATCCACAGGATTCCGACTGGTATTAGGTCGGGATCGAGGTTCAGAAATCTGATTGGTGTAGTTCGGTTCCAATTCTACATATAACTCCAGAATCGGTAACATTTGTGAAAATGACGACACAATTCCTAAAATCATTTCGAAATATTGTTGGTTTATTACATGTATTAACTGATGGTCACATCCCCCATCGGTGGACATATTAAATATGGCTTGGATTTCCAGATTTGCTTGACTAACATTATACCCAACCAATTTATAAATCTCATTCCGAAGATAATCAAAGTTGTGGTTCACAGTTAGCGGTAATGAGTATTTAGCTCGGGTACTGTAAAATACCCCATCATTATTGTATTGGATTTCTCCTCCAATATAAATCTTCACACAAATAGTTCTATCCATTTTTAGTTTCAATTGGTCTGCCAATTCAAAAAATAACAACATATAAGTAATTAAAAATTGTCCGGACTTATGAAAATTATTCTATATTATTTTATAATTTCCTAAATTATTCTAGCCCATTTTGAATATTCCTAACTTATTATGCACCATTTTGCAATATCCTTAACTATTTTCGAATTTTATAAAATATTCTAAACCATTTTGGAATGTTCGAAAAAATTCTAAATTATTTGGACAAAATCCTGAACCAGTTGAAATGAACTAATTAATTATATTACAAATTAAAATTAAAATAAAAAAAATTAACTATTTTTAGTCTAAACAATATATGTAATTAATCTATTTTTAGTTTTGATTGGTACAAATAACAACATAAATAATTACAAATTAATTATAAAAAATGACTTTTTTCTTTTTTATCTTCCTTTATCTTTGCCTAAGTGTCTTTCTTTCTCTCAATCTGAGTGTGACCGTGTGCTTCGTATCTATAGCAGCTTACAAAAACGGTTAGAACAAATAATAATTAACATAATTTCAAAAAAAGATAGATAGTTAAAAGATAAAATAATTAACATAATTATTTATTTACTGATAGAGCAGGTAATATTTGTTTACTGATTTATTTTTGTATGGATGATTATAATTGATTCTAAACAATCTAAACAAATAAATTCTAAACATTCCAAAAAAATAAATTCTAAACAATCTAAACAAATAAATTCTAAACAATCTAAAAAATATTCCAAATAATTCTAAACAATATTTCAAAAAATTCTAAACAATTATATTTCAAAAATTTCTAAAAATTTCGACATAATTTGCATACAAAGAATTGGAGGATAAATCTTCATTATATTTCAAAAATCAATAGTTAAAAAAAAAATTAATTATAAAAAAAAACTTACTTTTTTTCTTCCTTTCGTTTCTCTCTGCATGAGACTCTGATTCTTCAAAGTGAATTCTGAGATCTACCTGTTGCGGATTATATAACCAAGTGATACGAGATTTGCGCTATTTCATTAACCGGATATTGAGTGAATTACCGGTGCACTGATAACCGAACTCTTTTCCGGTCATCCACTAAGCGGAAAAAATATACCTTTCCGGTGGTCTATTAATCGAACAAAAACCCGGTTAGCCATCAACCGAAAAAATTATAAAGGTCCGGTTACCCCCTAACCGGAAAGATCCACAAACCCGGGCACCCACTAACCGGAAAAAAAAAGCAAACATCCGGTTACCCACTAACCGGATTGGGTACATTTGCAATTTCATCCACTAAATGGGTAAATTACGTAATTTGTTATTAATTTTGGATATTTATAAAAAAATCGGGAATTTTTGTACCCATCACAATGAATAGTAAAAGAATTCAAAAAAAAATTTTAATTTGATATGTAATCACATTTTAATATATTTATCATTTTGAACAATTTAGATAGTTGGTTTGAATTTTGAAAATGTAGAGTGTAATTCAGTGTCACTAAAAAACTCTGTAAGTGGATCCCTCGTTCACATATAAATAATACTGTGTTAAAATAAACTAAAAAATTCTTTGTGAATTCATCACTGATGCACAACAAACAGCACAATCATTCGTTTGAGAGAGAGAGAGAAGAGAGATCCAATTACATTATTTTATAATGACACATATTGATATCATATATTTATAAGTTATTTTTTTTAATTTTAAAAATTAAAACAGTCGATCTGAACCATTCAATATGATCTCTATATTAAAATATGTTTGCATAACAAATTTTATATTTTTTAAAAATTGTTTACTATTTATTTAGAATTTTTCAAAATTATTGTTTTCAATGGTCCAAAATTGTCTAAAAATGATAATTTTGTAAATATTTTAATAAATGCAAGTGTTCTAAATAGCACACTATAGTAACGCTATAGCAACGCTATAGCGTTTTTGAATCTTGAATGCTATGCTATGGATAAAATGACGCTATTTCAGATACAATCGCTATATCAGTAATAACGATTTGCTATCTTCTTCTTTTTCTTCTGTTTTTTTTTTTGAAAAAGTGGTAGTGGCTACCAATATTAAAATTAGATGCAATTACAACAACATATTTCTACATTATTACACTATTCATACTCCTCTTCCTTACAGTGCCCAAACTCCCCTAAACAAAAATCTGTTTTTTCCACAAAACTGCCCCCACAGTGAGGCATCTTCCATACCATGATTTGCCACAATCCAAGTTGGTAGCTTTCTCTCCCGGAAAATAACCTCGTTTCTTTGCCTCCATATAGACCAAAGTGTTGGGTTTCGGGGTAACCAAAACCCGTTTAGGCTTAAGATGCGAAATGACCGTAGAACAAAAATTTCTACGGCCAACTTAAGCTCAGGATTAAACAGGGGTATGTCAGGAAACTTTCCAAGGCGATCCACCTTTAGTATTCCTTTGGCATCAAAACCCAATTTAATCCTTTTACATATCTACTCCATGATTGATTTCTAAAACTTCAATCTACTTACCAATTAAATAGATTAATATAACATATTTATACCTTGTTTCCAAATCACAGTTGGAATGCATACTGAGCGAGAAGAGCGACATCGGGAATGACTCGTCTCAGAGCATCAGACGTCTGATGCCTCTATTGGTTATCCACCAGGACTAATCAGAGAGCGGTTTATTTCTTTTGCCAGAAATACTATAAACCGCGGAATTATGCAAAAACACTATTCACGAAGAAAAGACGAAAACCCGTAAACAAGAATTTTCAGTTACTCAGTTTTATCAATGAGCAAAACTGACATACCGCGAAATTCGATAAAACACTATTTATCGATCCCGTAAATATACTCCAAAACAATCTGCAAGATTATACGTCAACTACGTATAACTTTCTTTTCTCAACTGAAACACTATTTGGGAGAGAAACCGAGAAAGAGAGAAAATACCGATTCGATTCTGCACGAAATGATACGTGTGAATTAGTGATTTCTCTCTTCCCCTCCACCCCTATTTATAGGGTTTAGGGTCAGTTGCCAAAAGACCAAAATGCCCTCCAAGTTCGGCCTATTTACAAGATATGCCATTGAATGGATAAGGATGACATGTCATGTGGATAGGATCGATGACGTGTCATCTGGATAGGATCGATGACATGTAATGCGGATAAGGACGAATTTGAAAAGACCTGAATGCCCTCGGCCCGAACACAAATAATGTTCGTATAATTATTCTGAAGAATTATATATATTTTTTCTGTGGTTGTTTGTTTCGGTATCAATGACGTGTCATCTGGATAGGATCGATGACATGTCATGCGAATAAGAACGAATTTGAAAAGACCCGAATGTCCTCGGCCCGAATACAAATAATATTCGTATAATTATTCTAAACAATTATATTTCTTGCAGTTGTTTGTTTAGGTAATTTATACAATGTGTCCTGCACATTTATAAATTAACAAGTTAACTTTTATACAATGTGTCACACACGTTTATAAATTAACTAATGTTTTTTTATTGTTATTTTTACATAACATTTATAATTTAATTATAACATATATAATTAATTATAACCATCTTACTATTGATCATAACCAATTTATAATCAATCACAATAAGATTCTCCGATTAACTCCTATATGGTGTGACCCAATAGAATATGTGTTATGTTGGTAAATAGAGTTAAAACTGTTTTAACTTCTATAATCATGGGTGGTGTCTGGCAACACATCAAGACCATCCAATTACACAAATGATGCTGTACTGTACAATATCACGATCCAGTAAACAATTTACTTGTGTCTGTCCTTCTGTCTCATAGCTATCAGATTAGTTTCAAGATAAATGTGTGTCATCCTTGCTAACTGAATCTTTTCTTGATCTTGAGCAGATTATCAAATATAATTACTCTTGTAATTATATCGCTAGCAGATAATCTTACTCTATCAAGGGGCCCAATAATGCTATAGCTCGTATAAAATACAAGGGACAAATAGTACTTTTGGTAGACTATCACTTCCTCAGCTAAGCTATACATATGTGAATGCTACCGTTATGACTGCTTTTTACGGACAGCGATGGATAAAAATCACACATACATATTTCTCAGTGGGAACGATAAATACCTCATACTGTAGAACCTGACACTGAATGAAAACATAAATGACACGAACACAATTCTATTTAATGTTTCATTCGGGGTCTGTCAAATACCATGTTCCTAGAACATGTATCTATGCGATTAAAATGACATATCATGTCAGGTGGTTTGTAAAACTTAACCATCTTTTAATCCACATACTAACCTTATCGCGGTAATTAGTGTTCCTGCTAATTACCTTGGTCAGTGACTTTTTAAGAGTATATATCATCTATATTATGGAGTTTCACAATTTCAGTCATGAACTCGAAATGATCCATAAATTCAATAATACTCAATGCAACAAAATGATATATAAATAAACATTCAATTCATAAACAAAGCTTTATGATAATATATCGTATTATTAACTTTTAGATTATTATAAACTAACACAAAGGACTGCCATAAATTGAGTAGTCCAAATATGCTTGTTTTGCCTAGTTTGCTGACAATATCGTTGTCTCGATGCCACCCATGTTGATTTCACTGAGTGTCTATATTGTACCAGTACTTGCAGTTGCCCCCAAACCTGCCGTTCATTAATACAATCAAAGAACAAATATTGAGTTGTTTCTAATAGACACTCATCACACATGACACATCGCATCTCGCAATTCATGTCCTTTCTTTGCATCACTTCATGTGTTAGAATACGATCTTGTAGCAGCAAATAGCTAAAAATCTTCACTTCTGACGAAGCTGCCACAACCCACACCTCTTTGTATGGCAAAATTATCTTCCCTGCTGATGAAATCAAGTTATAGAATGAAGAGGTTGGGTACTCTCCACTTGCAGACGATCGCCAAATTAGCATATCATCATATTCTGTCAGAACCAGAATCGCTCCAGAATAAAATGAAAGAACCGGGGAATCATCAGAAACCGTATCATGGAGAGAGTTGAGTTGCAATTGTGGTCTTCTTTGTCTATCCCTCATTGATCTGATAGGGTCAGACCCCCAATGATCATACCAATAGGAAATTGACTTACCACTGCCTACCTCCCATCTTGTACACCACTGAAATCGTTTCCTGTATTTTGATGAGCTGCTTACAAAAAAATGACCTTGACAAGCCAAATCTTAAGTCCTTTTTCTGTTTGGCCTGTGTGTTCTTTATAGCGGTAATGAACGACCTGCTATCTTCACTATACGTTATGCGTTATAGTGCATGCTATGTTACATAAGCTTTTATATAAAGGATCAAATTAAAAATTAACTTTAAAGATCAATTTTTTTTAAAATCTACATTGATTTTTCTTTTAAATAGAAAAAAGATGGATAACTTATTTCATGATACCTATAGTTTTTTAATATAAAAAATATATAGTTTATGCCATGATGTTTAGGTTAATTTGAATGAAAAAATGATATATAGTTCATGATATTATTAGAGATATTTTGAATAACAATGTGGGCTTTGTATTGATTCAATATAAATATTCTAATTACTTAATCAATTTTGTTGTTACTTATTGCTCTATGATACTTTAGATCATTTTGATAATTAGTATAGAAATATAAAATATATTTTTATTAAACAAAAAAATGCTTTATAAGATAGCTTTTGTTATAACTACGCTATTCGCAATAGCATTTTTTTTAACCTTTCCGCTATAACGTGATAATCGCTATTTAAAACCTTAATAAATACTAAAAGTTTTCAAAAATATAAAATTTGGTCTCCAAACATATTTTAATATGGAGATCACGTTAAACGGTTTGAATTGACTATTTGAATTTTAAAATTATAAAAATAACTTATAAATATATAAGTATATAGTGTCAAATGTAATAAAATATTGTAATTAGATTCCTATATATATTCCCCAATACTATAGGGGCTTGTTTCACATTCGTCCACGGTCCGAACAGCAAAATAGCAGAATAATGTACTATATCGATGGAAAATTAATATATAATATTAAGTTTCGGAATAGCATTAAAATATGCTAATCTTCTATTCAACAAAATAGGTCGAACAGCAGACGATTAGCATTTATTGTTCTTAATTGATATTATTTTATTATATTATATTTTAGAAATAATTATCAGTATTACTACCAATAATAATAATTAATTTTAAAATACTAGATAACTATTTATATATATACGAACGACGTTTATTAATTTTAAAATACTAGATTTATTGAAAATATGAAAATCTAGGTGAACAGTAAAAAACAGTAAGAATTTCTGGACCATCAGATCAGCGATTTTCAAAATGGCTTAATAAATAGTAAAAAAATTTCAAAAAATGTAAAATTTGGTCTCCAAGCACATTACTATGGAGAACAAGATAAACAGTTTGGATCTATTATTTGAACTTTGAATCGATAATTTATGGTTCAATACACAAAATTACCTATACATTGCAATGCACCATAGGTCCATAGCTCATCTCTCTCTCTATTTATATATTTGCGGTCTCTTTAGAATTTTTAAAAAAAAATTTTAAGAAGCCGAAATCACTATGCACGATTGTAAAAAAATACGGTTCCTGTAATGTTTGTTCGGTTCTTATATAATTTCTACCGATTTGAAATGCCTAAGTAATATAAAAAAAAATAGTGAAATTTTGGTGCCGTGAAATGAATTGCACGTGAGATTGTGAGGAAATGAATTAAGCATAGACAGAAAGAGAAAGGGCAGTCTCATCCGGACAAATCTTTAGAATTTAGACGCGTGGAATTCACAAAATCTGGTCCAACGACATCTCATCCGGATTCCGGACCAAACCACAGATATATATATATATATATATGGATCCGATCGACTCCGACTGAAGTAACTAAAAATATTTTTAGGTCTTAAATCAAAATCATTCGATTTAGATTTAAATATGTGATAATCTATCTCGAACCTGTAACATTTTGACACGAAGCACACTACATATAGTTGTGACTTTTTATCTTATTTTTGTAGCTAGATAGGAATCGGATAAAGAAGAAGCCCTTTAATTTAAAGTGAATAAAGCATTCAAGCACGAAACGAAAATGACAACAAAGACCAATTAAGCCTGCTGAAACTCTGGAAGAGAGATTTAAAAAAAAAAAAAATTAATAATAATAATAATAATAATGAAAAAGAAAGAAAAATAAAAAAAATAATTTTGAAGCTGATCCGAAGGTTCGTGAGACGCAGGCCCGTGATTGGATTGTTCGAACACGGGTTGTACGGACTTTGCCACGTGGACGAATAAAAACGTTGCATTTTCTTTGGCGTAACAAGACGACACTGGACACTCATCCAATCCAAATATCCAATGATTCCCGTCCTATTCGACTCTCACGAATCATTCACTGAACATGGTCAAGCCGTACACACTATGCACCAACATAATGTATATGTAATGTAAGCCCTGGCCCCTGGGCCCTGGCCATCATAACATTATCTGACTGCTCAAGACGTACTCAAGAATGAAGGTAGCGCCATGCTTGCATGTTGCATGAATAGATACATTATAGAAGACCGCACAAAATCCATATTCGCTCAGGCAATTCTCAAACCGGAATTGTTGTTTCTTTTGTAGCTTCCAAATATCAAGTGGCAGTAATTAGGAAAAAAAAAAAGTCGGTGCGGTGCAGTCAGATGGATTTAATTTGTATTTCACAGGGGCCGGTTGAATTAGTTTACGCGCTCCAAAAATAGAAGATTCTCTGTTCATATTTTATTGTCGGTATTTGGATTTAGTTAAATTAAGTAGGGTAAAATCTAACTAATTAAATTATGATTGTATGAATCTACATTTTAATCTATATATCTACCGCGCGCGCATAATTTGGTTCAAATAATTAATAGCTAACTGAATATGAATATAGCAGTTATGTATTAGTTAAAAGTCAAAAGAGAAATAATGAATTTCCATAAAAAAAAGGCAAGTAATGCATTTTTTTTAAGCTGACTCATGTCCGCACTTGGTTCCCCAATGGGATTGAGGGGTCATTATCCAAATTATTCCTGTTAGGTACCCACTGCCACTGCACCTCATCTTCACACAAATATATACATATGCTGCATGCTCCATTAGAGTTTGATTCGAATTTCAAATAATATTGCAACTAATGACTTCAAACATTAATCTTTAATAACAACGTTGGAATCAAACTTATATCATATCTCAAAATTATTAATATAATGGTAACTTATAATATGAAAATGTTTTAACAATGTAACAAATTAACAATGAAAATAAATTTTATTGGACTAGATCAATTCCGTGATTTTAATCAATCCAACAGCGTAAAAGGCAAGAGAATTTTGGACTGGCCAATAATTTATCAGTATGAATTCGTAAAAGGTAAAAGGTAAAAGGAAACCGCGTGAAGAAAACTAATGCATAAACTACTGGTGGCTGTCAAAAGATTTCCTAGTACTAGTTCGTGATTCGATTGGCTTCAATTTGATTAAAAAAATCACAATTAATTCGTTCGATTAAAGTTCGTTCTAAAACAAATCAAATCAGTTCAATTTGAATCTTATTCAAACTCAAACTCAGACTGGAGTAGACTTGATTTGTTTGCAGCCCTATGCCTCACCCATAAGATGAGCAATTACACAGAACTACTGGAGCCTGCATTTCTCTCATAAAATTGTTTGATTTTATTTTTTTTGGTGAAATAAATATTTAAAAGAAAATTATATTGTAAAGGATTAAAAAAAAAAACTAAATGCTGAGATCAAAATTATGCAACAAAAATTTATCCACAAACAAACAAAAATTCACAACTTTATTTTGATTTACTCGACGTGACATGAGAATAAAAGGGCGGAGCAGAGAAAAGTGATGCGATAGCAATAGCTTGTTTCTACCAACAAAGTAGTAGAAAGTGAAAATCATTTTTAGTATCATCACAAAAGACGACGAAGACTGTATTCATAATATTAAATAGTTAGATAACATCATTCCATCTTAAAAAGAAATCCATTAAGAATTTTAATTTTGTCGAAAATAGTAGCTTTAACTCACCGCACCTTACATGCGCTGATTTGCTTACCAGTGTTCCCTCAAAAAAAAAAAAAAAAAAAAAAAAAAATATATATATATATATATATATATATATATATATATATATATATATATATATATATATATATATATATATATATTTGCTTAGCAATGTCTTTTCTCTCCAATTTTTTGTTTTTTTTTTACTTTACCATACTTTTTTTAGAAATTATTCGTGTAAAATGTATGAAGTCTCATATCTAAAATTTTTTGTTATATTTTCATGTTATTTATTTTTTTGTTCTTGCAATATGTGATATAATTATAATATGTGTTGCATTTATCTTTATAGTTTTTTGAAATTTAGTTTAGTATTTTTAATATTTAGATCTAAGGTTTAATTTAAAGTCTGATATAGAGATTCGTTGATTTTTTAAAATTTTTCAATATACACGGTTCACTTTAAAAAGCCGTGTATGATGTGTTTGGTGAAAAAAAAAATGTGAATTGTACATATTTTTTTTATCAAAAGCTGTGTAGGATTAGTGTTTTTGTATACGGTTCGAAACTATGTAAATTAAAAGCCCATATTTTTACCTAAGTTAATAGGATTTTCTGTACTAGTGGAAGGTTGAAACGTAAAATATACAATAAGTTTCTACTGAAATTTAAATTCAAATTTTCACAATTATAAATTAAAATTAATTAAATTAAATTTATGATGTAATTAAACACTTCTCATATGATGTAAGTATTAGTTGTAATAATCTAGAAGTCAATAATACGATAATTTTATCATATATATTTTGTTCATGAATTGAATAATTAATCATTTTGTTGCCTTGAGTATTATTGCATTTATGAATTATTTCGAGTTCATGACTAGAATTGTGAAACTTCATAATATATATGATATATACTCTTAAAAGTCTCTAACCGAGGTAATTAGTAGGGACACTAATTGATCGTTATAAGATTAGTATGTGGATTAAAAGATGATCAAGTTTTACAGACCATAGACAAGAGTGTCATTTTAATCACATAGATACTTGTTCCAAGAACAAGGTATTTGACAAACCCCGAATGAAATATTAAATGGAATTGTGTTCGTGTCATTAATGCTTTCATTTAGTGTTAAGTTCTACAGTATGAGGTATTCATCTTTTCTACTAAAATATGTATATGTGTGACTGTTACCTAACGCTATCCGTTAAAAGTAGCTATAACGATAGCTCTTCGGTGTACATAACTTATGCTGAGGAAGTGATGGTCTACCAAAAGTACTATTGTCCTTCGTATTTATTATACGAATTATAGTATCACTGGGCTTCATTTATAGAGTAAGATTATCTGCTAACGGTATAATTACAAGAGTAATTATATTTGATAATCTGGTCAAGATCAAGAAAAGATTAAGTTTGCAAGGATGACACACACTTACCTTGAAACTGATCTGATAACTATGAAACAAAGAATTAACATAAGTAAAATAGTTTACTTGATCGTGATATTGTACAGTACAACATCATCTGTGTAATTGGATGGTCATGATGCATTTTGCCAGATGCTCTCATGATTATAGAAGTTAAAATAATTTTAATTTTATTTACCAACATAACACAGATCCTAAAGAAATATAATTATTCAGAATAATTATATGGATGTTAATTGAATTTGGGCCAATGACATTTTGGTCTTTTCACATGTCATCCTTATCCACATGATATGTCATCATCCTTATCCACATGAGGGCATTTTGGTCTTTTCACTTTGAGTTAATGCAAATAGGGTTGTATAAAAAATTCGTACTTCATAATTTGATTCGAGTTTGATTCGAAAAAGTTCATAAAAAGTTCAATTCGAAATAGTTTGGAATTAATTCAAACTGGACCTGATTCGTTCAAAATAGGTTTGCAAACTATTCTAGTTCGAATCTCAAAGTAATGTGAACTATTAATTTCCGCTAATGACTTATGTTTGTTGATGACTTAAAAGTTAAAACATAAAGCTGCAGAATCATAACTCATAACTCATAAGTCGTAATCCTCGCTCTCAATTTTAAAACTCTATATGACTTTCACCTCTCGCTTTTGGTAACTACGATCACTCTCATTTGTCGTAAAAAAATACATAAAAGATTTGAAATTAAGTTCATAAAAAATTCAATTCAAAATTAATTTAAATTAAATTTAGACTGAAATTAATTCAAATCAAACTTAAATTGAAATAAGTTGGATTTGCAAAGTATAGGAATTCGAAATGTGGTGGCACAAAGTAACTTTCGGTGGTAATGGTGAGCGCCTTTTGTCCTTTGCTTGTGCACTCAACAGAGAAA
Organism: Carex pumila; assembly: GCA_033356055.1. Classification (NCBI taxonomy): domain Eukaryota; kingdom Viridiplantae; phylum Streptophyta; class Magnoliopsida; order Poales; family Cyperaceae; genus Carex; species Carex pumila. Next base: position 132,791 of record JARJHM010000016.1, on the reverse strand, counting down.
CAAACAAAAAAGGCACGGAAATTCCTTCCCCTCCCCTCCCCTCTATTAGATTCTCGTCATGCATATTCTCCAATCTTCACCAAGATCCTCTTGTTCCTTTTTTTTTTTGAGGAGAGATCCTCTTGTTCCTGATTTGAAGCAATGGAGATGACAATTTATGAAAATGTTCAAAGAAATTTTGGATGAATAGTAAGTTGGTGGATATTTTGACATGAAATAAATAGAAAGTGTAGAAAATGCAGAAAATTAATTCAATCACACTTGTCCATTAATAAGATGGAGATATATAAAATTAATTTGACGCATGTTTCTTTTTTTGGTTTTGTTCCAAAATAATGGTGGGTCCAGATTTGCATTAGAAATGAAAGTGTAGATTGGACGTCTTGGATTGTGTATGTCTTCTTAATTGGTTGTTGGGAAACACTGAGGCATTGTCTAAAGTGCTTTCTTTTCTTTTTAATCAATCCTCTATAAATATAATTCATAATAATACTAAAGCATCATTTTGGACTTCCAACTTTTTGCTTTTCAGATTTCGCTACCCCACTTAATTGTCTCAATGCAAATATGCAATGCATGTAACATTAATTACAACTTTGACCCATCTTTTTTTAGTAGCCTACTAAGATTCATTATATATAAACAACAACAACAACAACAACAACAACAAAATAAAAGATCACATGAGGGAGGAGTTACCTATAATTTTAGCATTTTTTTTTTCTGAGCCTTGTCTACAATTTGAATATGTGATTTAGAAATAATAATAGACCTGAATTAATACATACATATCAAAGAATATGTTTGATTTAGAGCATCTTCATCTCAGCAAAGCAATTGATATAAGTTTTTAAATAACTATCAACCGCATATTATAAATTAAAGTCTATGAAATTTTTGAACCTTCACATCTTTGAAGTTAATTCTAGAGTTTCTAAATAGATTACGTGATGATTAGAAATAATTTGAGCGAATTATTTGACCAGCATGGCAATTAGAAATAGTTTCTTAATAAGTAATTTTGTCGAATAGTTTCTAAATAGGAAATATATCTAAAATTGAAATATAAATCGCCACGTCAAATAATTTCAAAAGTTTATGGAATGGCGATGCTCTTAGTAACAAAGATGTTCTTTTTTATAAAAGATGGCAGTGTAAGGAATTCAGATAGTATTACTAATTTACTATTTAATTCAGTTTTTACACTAATCACAAATTAAATTCAAGATAAAATCTAGTGATATATCACTAGTAGCGTAGCAGAGTCTTCAAGCGTTAGTCATAATATTCTTTTGTGTTTTTTGAGTGTCAAACGTACGTATCAAATAACAACTGTGCAATTATATATCAGTATACTAACACCGAACGAACTTCTCTCTTCTATGCTTATTTGGTATATGTAGAGTTGTGATTTTATTATTTCGAACAACATAAAAACGAACTGCTACGTACTACATATTTATAAAGCCCAATAATTCTGATTCGCACATATAAAACTGCACCAATTAGTCTCACCTATATATATATATATTGGTCTCACAAATTCAAAGAGAGTGCAAAATTAATGTATGGCTCCAGAAATTAAATTATTAATTTCAGTCTAAAATAATTTGGTTGGTATGTTACAGATTTAATATTTGTATTAGAAATATAAATTTATCGATTTGAGGCTAAAAAACCCATGATTTTTATTTTTTATCCATTTTAATAAATATTTTATTAAAAATAATCAGTTTTTGAAAGAATTTATAAAAATGCCCAGTCCACCTAGAAAATTTACGGCCCGGATTTAAAATTTCCGTCCCCCTATAATCAGTGCATCCCTCTTCTTACATTTTTATTATAAATCTTTAGATAACGTCCAGAACTTAAGATATAATCCGGATAATTCATCCAGTTTTTATCTGTGCACAAGTTATATAAGAACTTTCAGGCTATTATGTAAATGTATTTTATACATATTATCAGAAATAATCACGGTTTAGCAAATAACTCTAACCAATAACCAATAATCCTAATCGAATTTAATATCATACAACATAAATTATCTTTTAATCGAATTTTAACCCTAACCCTAAACCCTATTCGAATTTTAATCGCATTCAAAACTTACCTGAAATTTCTAGTCGAGAAGGCGGCAGAGGCAGCGAGGAGCACAAGTGAGGAAGAGGGAGAGGGAGGAGAGGTGGTAAAGGGCAGTGGTGAAGAGGGTGGCAGTGGAGGGGAGAGGGAAGAGTGGCAGCGGAAGAGGGTGGCGGCGAGGGAGAGGGACTGGCGGTGAAAGGGCGGAGGGGCAGAGGCGCAGCGCACCGATTTATGTATTTTTTTTCTTTTTTTTCTGACGGAGGTGAGTGAAACAAAGAGGGAGAAGAAGGGGATCACGGGGCACCTCAAATACAGTTTCGGTCCGCATATATTTCATATGGACGGGATTTTTAATTCGGACCATAAATTTTCTTGGCAGACGAGAATTTTAAATCTGGGCCGTAAATTTTCTAGACGGACTAGACATTTTTATAAATTCTTTCAAAAACTGATTATTTTTAATAAAATATTTATTAAAATGAGTAAAAATAAAAATCACGGCTAAAAAAGTATACACTTAAAATATTATATACAAATTTATGTAAAATATGGCACAAAATAAAAGATGAGAAAACATTGCATGGATTTCTTTTGAAATGCGGAGGCTGTAGTGATTGATAAAACTGTCATGTTGTGTTAAAAAGTGTCTAGTACAAGTGTCGCGTTGGTATATCTACAAAATTATAAGTGTTGTGTTATACCTAGTGTATTAATAATACTCAGGTCAGGTATACCCTATCCTGCCCGCCTGTGCCCGCTGCCCGAGCCCGGATATGGGTCGGGTATGTGGGTAAGGACACAAATCGGACCGAACGGGGTTTTTTGGACCCATACCCGTATCTGACCTTACCCGTACCCGACTTTACCCTACCTGGGTACCCATCTACCCTTACCCGTACCCGTACCCTTATACCTAACTCAAATTCAAACCCCAAATTCAAATTTTCCCCCAAACCCTTAATTTCTATTTTTTAAAATCTGTTTTTTTTTTAATTCTGTTTATTAATTTCTGTTTTTAAAATTCTGTTTTTATTTCTGTTTTTTAATTTCTGTTTTTTAATTTCTGTTTTTTAATTTCTGTTTTTAAAATTCAGTTTTTAATTTCAGTTTATTAATTTCTGTTTTAAAATTCTATTTTAATTTCTGTTTTCTTATTTATATTTTATTGTTTTAAAGTAAAAAAAAAAACACATAACAAAAACAGAAAAAAAATATCAGGAAAAAAAGGGAAAAAAATGAAAAAAAAACGAATTAAAAAAACCCGAAAAAAACTCTTGCCATAAGAATTTTCGTCTTATTTTATCTATTTCAAGCAAAATTGTGGCAAGAATTTTGTATAGGGATAAGGTGTATAAAGGGACAGCGGAGAGGACATAATTAAGCAAGGTGATTTGACCACCTAATGACAAAGACTGTCCTTTCCACCCTTGGAGTTTATGTCGAAATTTATCTACCAAGTATCCCCAGTCCCTATTAGATAGAGGAGAGTCACATAAAGGAACTCCTAAATACTTGAAAGGAAATTTAGATAGTTTGCATTGAAAAATAGATGCCAATAGGTGAGCTTCGTTAGTTGAGAGATTGATGGGATATAGTTTAGTTTTGTCTAAATTCATTTTAATTCCAGAAATGGCCTCAAACAACATCATAGTCCTTTATATAGAAGCCAAAGCTAGGTTTTTAAGGTGTGGTCTAGCCGTCGAACTTCATCCCCTCAATTCACAAGAGAGCCACCATGGTTGCTATACCTTAAACTTCAATACTCATTCAACAACGGAAGATCTTCTCCACCATAGTCAATCAACTGCAATATTCCGAATAATTTGTGAGAAATATTTATTTATTACAAACACCTTGTAACCTTTCAAGCCTTTGTACTCACCCTTGTTATCTTGAGCTGTAGTGCTCACTCGGCAATCTTTGAGTCCTCGCGAATCGGATTGACCAACCTGAGCCTTAGTGCTCCTTGTTCGGGCTATGTGACTTCCCATAAGTTTATAAGGGCTCACTGGTTCCACCTTGTATTCCTTCCTCATTGGGTAAAGAAAGGCGCACCATCTCAAAAGTCGTGGGCCTCGAAGACGTATGCGTTAATGCCAAACTCCGTAAACAATTCTCGTATCAAGTGTCTCTAAATTATACTATTTATTTTATATTTTAGTTTAAGAGAAAGTTATTCTAAATTTTCGCCAATAATAACTTTACGACACACTTGAACTTTATAACTTAGATTAAAATTTAAAAATATCATATTCCTCCCCCGTCTAGGTGCCTTTGGAACCAATAGTTCAGTCATAACAATTCGATTGACATCAAAATTCGTGTGTTGTGCAATTGAGTCACACAAATCTTCAAACTAGATATATAATAAAGGACATGTACAAATAAAAGTTTTGAAAAATAATAGAGAAGAATTGAGCCCAATTATTTTTATCTTTTGAAGTGACTCTGGGACTCTGGCATTGTCTTGACTCTTGATGTTGCCGATTGAACTGACTTAATTTGGTCCGATGGCCCTGGTTGGACAAGGATCTGTCGATCGTCTCCTCTCAGGTATTTATTGAGGGGTAGGAAATTAATTGCTGGGATTGAATGCCTCCTTAATTCTCATTGGCCCTTTCGGTTTCAGCTATTGCCTTTTCGGCCTTTCCAAGGGCCCTTAATTTCTTGCGAACCCTACAAATTAAGTATACTGCAAGGATCGATATTATTATTATTATCTCATCAGTAACAAATTAGCTATTAAACGTCACAGCAACCAATATCTAATTCAAAACACAACTACCATGCATATATATATTGATCATAAATGACTCTCTCTCTCTGGTATTCTCTCTCATGCATGTTTTCTTGTCCGTGTCTTTTTGGCGCTTCATGGCCGCTTAAATCTTGTATTCTTTTTCCTCATAATTAACCCTCACCGCTGCTACCACACTCCAACTTGTACATTATTTTAGTTAACAGGTTTTTACGTTTTCTTTATTTCCTATTTTATTATATATATATGCTAGCTTTTAATACACTCACTCTTAATTATTATATTGTTATTAATTTTAACCCATCACAATGACATGATTTTTAGCAAGTGCTTCATTATATAATTGTTACGGGTTGAGAACTTGACTCCAGATATATATACATAGTTAGTGATATGGATTATGTTGATAATATAATATATGAATGTAATTATTTGAATCAATTGAAAAAAAAAATATTATGATGACTTCTTTTAATCGATTGATTGTGTATATTATTCCATGCTATTTGAACATCACATTCAACAAATATTAAATTCAAAACATTACCTAAAAATGGGTGAATATATATATCAAGTAATTAATTAATTAATTAATTAACCCAAATCGTCGTCTTTCTGGGTTTTTAATTTGTGTCTTGATAGTCCTAAAAATGTCTTTCAATGTGAGCACCGATGGATATATAATATGAATAAGATTTATAATAATAGGAATGTGAATGGAAAATGAAAGGGAAAGGGACCGCTAAATGGGATATTAATTAATTCTTCCACTGTACTCTGTACTGGTTCCACAGCATACCGCTTCATCACAAGCTAGGAAACTCAAAAAGGGAATATCCGATTATATCTTGTGGGCTATCGGCAGTCCACAAGATTTGGAAAAATATATATCACACAAGGCCAAGGGCCTATCATCATATCATCATATCATCATATCATCCAATCACTAATTATATTACCTGTTGATCTTGATTTAACATTAGACCAAGATATATAGATAGATAGATAGATAGATGGATAGATAGATAGATAGATAGATAGATAGCGAACCTGCAGCTCTTGCATTAATTGGGTCCATTCATCAATTGCATTACCAACACGGCAATATACAGTATCTATAATTTACATCTATTTCTCTTTAATTTTATTTTTAATTTAACAACTCATAATGACTTTTTCATGGTAATTAATTTTGTTTTGAACTCGATCGTCTCATAACAAAGCACATTAATTATGTGTGTGCATAAAAAAATGTGCAAAAAGAATGTGCCAGATAGCTAGGGTTAATTAAAAAAATAAAAAATAAGTAGCAGCACTTACACTTACTTTACCAACTATCAATTAATTATTGATTTACAAACTATTAATAAAATATCAACTATCTACTAATATGATACCAACTAATTAAACATGGGTACATACTGATATATAACGGACGAAATTCATGGCTACCGAGCAATTAGAAAATTTAAGTAAAAATAATAATTAAGATACTGGAAATTTCTTGTGACAACAAATTAATTATATGTTGCTTCATGATTGAAAATTTCAAATAGTATTTGTTTATAAAATTTAAACTAAACTTTCGGATGACACATGAAATTGTCCAATGCTAACAATTAAGCCTTTTTAATTTTGTAGGCCAATTCAAGAAGCCCTCAAGCAAGCAGCTTGACTTTTTAACAGGTAAAAAAGTGTACTGATTTTACAGTTTTTGGTAGCCTCTGTTCCTTAAAATTTCTCTTAAAACGGCCACAAAATATAATTCATTGGTAATTTATATAGTTTGCGGCAAACACTTGAGAAATATAATTTGAAGTGACATTTTTAATATATAGCCCTTTCAAACCTCTGCATTATTAGAAAGCTTAACAAACTATAAGGTATTTATTTTAACTTTTAATGAAGCAATTGATTGAGATAGCTAGGCTGGGTACACTAGTAAATAAGAAAATGCAGATATTTATATGTACATTAAAGAAAAGAAAAGAAAAAAGTATTTGAACCACAAGAGAAGTGGGAATGTGGGATCAAACATTCAAACGTGTTTCAATAAAAAGCAAGTATTCCTTGTCATATAAAAAGCCTTATCCAAAAACCCTACTAGTCAAATTAAGATGGAGACACTATTTGGAAACACACATGTTTCATGTTTCGTTTTAGAGGAGGAAGGGAAGTCACTCCCAAGTTTTAACTAGATGCTTCAAACTATTAATTATTCTTTTTTAGTGTTTGTTAGTTTACCTATTTAATTTCCAACAGCTTTTCTGGTTCTCTCAACTCTCATGTATTTGTCTCTTGCGATCAACTGGAGAATCATCATTCATCAGGTGTTTGAGAGCAATTAACTAATAATACAAATAGAAAAGAAAAAAAGAGAAACCAAAAAAGGTATTACGTGGCCTTTTTGATAGATATTAGATAGAGACATGAAACGCTATCTCTTTAGCATTATCTTATCTCCCATATATTTTCAGCATGAATCATCATTCATCAGGTGTTTTTCTCTCTTTTTAAAGTGCTACCTTTTATATCTCATCAAATTCTTTCAGATATCTCCTTTTTAAACCTCATCAGCTTTTCAGTTACACCCCTGTTATAATTTGAAGAATTCAAATTTTACTGCTTTACAGGAGCAGAAAATTTTGAAACAAGAAAGTAGGCAGAAGAATAAACAAAGAAATCAAATGGAAAATAACGCAGAAATAATGTTACTGTGAAAAATTAACTGCTTATTTCTCATTGCTCTCTTCCAGGCAAAATTATGGCATCAGAAAGAGTTGTATCTTTCATTTACCAATTGATTACTAAGTAATGCAAATTTTGTCTAATAAAGTGTTCTTTTGAAAATATTAAAACTTCAACAGCAATAACATCTATCATTTAAGAAGAATAAAATAAATGATTGTATTAAAAAACTAAAGAATTCGTTGGTACAGGTGATCCTTCAACGACACCAAAAAATTGAAAAAATAACTATATTGCTATTAGACAAAATTTTAAATGCCCCTCCCCTTCCAAATGACATCTTCAAATATAATTTCTTCAGGGTAAATTGCAAGGGAACCAGCATGAAGAACATTCCTTTAGTTTTAACTTTAACTCATAATTTTCCAACCATAGAGCCACAAACAGCTCTGACATGCAACAGATTACATCTAGAAAAATGGGGTCAGATTTTCATTAAAGGTTCCTTTTGCAATTTCCCCCTCAAATCTGACAAAGAATGATACTACCTGGCATTTTTTTTTTTTTGCAGCAATAGAATTCAATCTGTTACAACTATACAAATGTATAACGACACCACATTAATTTTGTGAGAATCAACAACTTGAGAGTTAACTAGGGTTGTGGGGTTGAGTTGAGTTCAGCTAGTAAAGATAAGTATGATTGGGCCAACATGTGGCCCAGATGAATTTGGGCTACTGTATTAAGGTGCAAATTGTCATTTAGAAGGGGTAGCCTATACGCATCTACAGTCCTAACATTCTGTAGTTGGATACCCTTTTGTGCGGCTCTTACTATTCCCGTGTAATTGCCTTCTCCAGATGCAAGTGCAACCTTAAAAAGAAGAAGGAAAAGAACGAAAGAATAAGATATTGTCCGAGTTGTCTATTCTTGCAATAAATTATATGTGCTTTAACAGTGGATATCATCAGTAAAAAGAAAATACTGTTTTCAGTATTATCTTCTTATAAGATACAATGCAGTATATGTTAGATACGCAAAAAACTAACAACCTTAGAATAAGAAAGGGGTAATCTAAAGCTCAGATGATACTAATAATTCATACTACTAAACTGGTATCGGAGTAAAGGACCAATAACATTGCATTTAGCTATTACAGAATCACACCTAGGTCCCTACACTTTGATTATTTTTTATTTAATGTCCATAAAGGACCCCCCCCATCCGGATTTCAAACCCACGACCTCCCACTCAGAGGGTGTTGCCTTTTGCCACTAGACCAAAGATGGGTGATTATTTGTTGAATTTAGTCTTCAAAGTTTATTTTTTTAAAGTTGGTCTCTAAACTATTTCAAATGTTCAAAAGTGATCTATCGTCTTCAGTTTGCATCATTTGGCTGTTATACCTGACATGGCACCTGACTTATAGGCTCTACATCGCCTTCCCTTCACTTATCTCTTTTATCTTAGTTTTTCCTCTTGACTCAGGGCAACTCCCTCCCCTCCACTTATCCTCTTCTAAAGCCTTTATAGTTCCCTCTCATATGTTATTTCTATTGATTTGAAAATCAAGGGATACTAATGTCTATATAGAATGCGATATCAGCAGAATTTTACTGGATACCACTGACATATTATGTAAAAAGGGCCACTTTAGTCATCATCAAATAGTATAGCGGATAAGTTAATCAGAAAAAAGCTGCAAGGCCGAAGTTGGAAAAAACAGTGATCGATACCACAAGTGCAATTTTGATTTTCTACTTAATCTGTTTATCATTCTGTTGCTTGTGCTCAGCCTAAATACAGGTCCTGAGTTGTTAGATCCGGTGAAAGTATAATAAATGAGTTTGCACACTTTTACTGCTTAGACCCAATTAGTAAGTTCTGGATGGACATCACGCATCATAAAGGCGATCAGCAGTACTTTAGTGAATTAATAAAATACAAGTCACTTTAGTGTTCCTGTAGAAACATTTACACTCATAATACTAAATAAATTACATTTTTTTGGGAGATTAACTCATTTGTGGGTGCCAGTATAAAAAATGGACTTCTGTATCCAGATTTTGATTTTTTGCATTACTAAATTTGATTTGTTTTATCATACACTTACCAGTCATTAGTATGAATAATGATGGTACCAATCTTATTCCATATTCCTTGAATTTCATATCCACCATTACAAGACCAACTTTTATGGTAATTTTTGGGATAAACATAGAAAAGGAAAAGAGAGAAATAAAAAATGGGTAAAAGTAAGTAATCCAAATACCTGAATAACTGGTAAATGAGGAAGCCCCAGGTCAGCCCTAATATTTCTGATAAGTGTTTCCATCTTTTCAGCATAAATCTCGGCATCATCTAAATTTATGGTATCCGTCTCCCCTTGGTACCACAGAAGTGCCTCTATCTTCCCCCCTCCCCTTTTCTCATCTACAGCCGCCATAGCTCTTTGCACCATTGAGTCATATAACCCCAACCCTTTAGCCCACTTTTGTATTTTTGTACCTCCAACAGCACACGGAACCAGACCAATCACCACATTTTCATTGCCAGAATGCACTGTTTATTAGGGAGAAAATATTGTTTTTACCAATTTATGTACTTAAATACATATAGCAAAAGAATTGTAATAAAAATAACTAACAAATTAGTGCTCAATATACCACCTCCCCCTTCCCCAACTCCAACCCCTACTGTTTCTGCGACCAGATCATAATTCATGAAAGGGGGGCTTAATACAAGCACAAAGGGGAAATCAAAATTGAAACTGGAGATGAACAGAGCCTACAACATTCTGAGTTTTGAATATGGTAAATATTTGAACAATTAATAAGAAGCTAATATGGTCCTTGATACCAGCTGTTTGGTATCTTGAATTTTAACATTTGATTTCAATGATAGATCGGTGAGTACCCTTTTGTCCAAAAAAAAAAAAAAAAATTAGAAGCTAATACAAGGAGGACATGTCAGTAAGGTACCAAATTCCTCATCAGCAGTTACTGAAATGGTACTAATACTGAGCATCGAACCCAGCTACCAGCTATTTCTTAAATTAAAGTTTATTTGGACCAAAACAGTGATTTCCCAAATGGTTTGAATGTATGAATCATACTTGGCAGTGGTAATTAATTAGTAATTGCAAGGTCATTTCTTACCTTTCTGAAGAACAGCTTTAGCAAAAACCAAACCGGGCCCCACGCCGCAGGACTTGTTGACATCAATATCATAATGCATGGGCTCTCGTGCCGTCTCCCAGTGAAGCCAGCGATTGAGTCTGAGCACGGAGAGGTGAGGCCCGTACTGATCGGAGAGATCATTGGATTGACCAGCGAGGGATAGGGGCCCACGGCCAGCCATGTTGGATTGACCAGCGAGGATGAAGACATGCTTGCGGGCTCCAGCGTTAGGAGGAGGGAAGAGAGGAGAGAAGGAGAAGGGGATCGGGAGGAAGAAGGTAAAGAGAAGGAAGAGAGAGGAGAAGAGAAAGAGAGCTGGGATCAGCCTTCTCATCTTTCTCTTCCCTTTTCCTTTTTCTTCTCAAGGATTTTTGCACATAAATTCTTTCATTTTATTTAAAATTAATTTAATCTTTTGCACATATGTACCTGTTGAAAATGGTTATTTTGTTCCCAACTGCTTGTCTGGCACTGTCATATTTCATGAAGAAAGTAGCCTATTAAACGTTGTATGCTTTATCGGTTTGTCTACATTTGTAATACCCTCTTACAGTCTTACTTAGTTACATATCAAAATCTGATCACAACTTATTTACATCTCTAATTTTCATTTTTCTCATGCAGTCATGCACTCATGCTTAAATAAAAAGGGCAATTTTACTCTTTTAAACTATTTTCGGCTTTGATTTTATCCAAGAATGGAAAAATATATAGTAAGAATTACAACTTTTTTTAAGTTTTCAGCATATTTTAACAATTGCCATATGGACTCCTAATGCGGTGTTCCGTTCTTTTTACTGGTTTTATTGCCGATAATTTCTTTGTAAAGATGTACATAAGACCAAAAGTTGCATATTTTTAGTTTTTATTTTTTCCACGCATAGATCAAAAGAAAAAAAAAAAAAAAAAAACCTTATATTGCATAGATTTTTAATCATGAGTTCAACATATTACAGACCCAATCATCTGATTGCTATCAGAATAGAGATGATGTTTCCCTTGTATATCACATCCTGATTCTTTTTCAAGAACCAAATGAAGAAATCAGCTCTCAAAAGCACTTGCAAATTATTCCCAGGATTTCAAATCCAACATTTTGAATATCATATCCAACATATGACAAACAGAATATCAATTATTTGAATAGTTGCAGCCTGTCATTCATCACAACCAAAATAGTTGTGATAACTATTATATATACCTTCTCTATGAGATCAAAAATGCATATCATCACGACAAGACAAACAATTATAAAAAGATTAAATACATGTCAAAACAAAAGGCTTAAAAAGAAAAAAAATCTAGGCTCCAACAGTTGTTTTGGCAACAGTTTCTTCAGATTGTAAGCTGGTGTAATAATCAACAAGAACCTTCCATCCGCCAGGGCACATAAATCCATCAGGCGGGTTCTCTCCAGTCTTTGCAAAATTTCGCATCTACAACAAAAAGTATACAAAAGGATTGATTATAAAATAAGAATGTGCTATCTGGAAACAAACTTTAACCTGGAGAACAATGTACCTAAATTACATTAACTAAACAGTATACAACATTAAACTATAAATAATTTACTACATTAGAATACCTTAGTTCCAGATATGAAAAGAAAATCTTGACTGCGTGAAGGGTCAAAGAATGCCATCTTCTTTGCAACTGCATCATATGCTGCCACCTGATTAAAGAAAAGAAAAAATGTAAATAGAAGCTGCTAGTGCAGTAACACCAGATGTTGCATACCAGCAAACACAGCAGATAAATGTTGCTAGTACAGTCAGTTCTTTGTCCACAGTCAAGTCTCTCTCATATCAGTAAAAAAAAATCAGTTTTACCAATACCCAGGAGGAAATGCTTTTAATTAGAAGTCAAAATAAAAGGCGGATGCAATACCTTGAATGGGAGTATATTAAGCTTCTCTAAACCAGGTGCCATACTTAAAACCTTTTTTCCATGGTCTGGGTTGTACAGATCCCTCTTCTCGGTTGGGTGACCCATACCAGCTGGGTCGCGACCCACTATGTAAAAATTGGCACCTGCATTTATGCGTGCCTTTGCATGCCATTGCACCTCTGTGGGTCCCGCATAGTGCATTGGAGAAGGAAATATTCCCACAATTGTCGTCTCTGGGTCGAGAACCCCATCTTCTAGCACCTGTTATTAATAAAATAAAATTTTGAAACCAGTTTTACAAGAGTGAATGCATCATAATTAGTACAAAAAGGATAACATATTAGATATACACATGCTTCATACTTCTATGACCTAAAACAAACTTTCATGTTTAGTCTCATATTTCAGTACAGTACCTATCAGGTCTGGTTAGACATGTGCTGGTAAATTGGTCCAGTACTGCACTGTTCATGCTATACATATCAGTCAGCTTCAAATTCATACAGGCAAAAGACTAGTCTGTATATGGTTATATTATCATGTACCACATTGCCAATACCTGAAGAGGCGAATGCTGATCAGCAAAACTGAAACCATTACCACATGCATATAGATATAAATTAAATTTACAAATGTACCTTCTTATGTTGCTCCATTCGCACATCAAGAGGTACATCATCGGCCTTAACAAAACCACCCAAAGGATGAAGTAACAAAATGGGGTTTTTATATCCCATTTCTAACAACCTCCTCCTAGTATCATTCATTAAAAGGGCATGTCCATTATGAACTGGGTTTCTCAACTGGAAAGCAAAGACTGCATCTGCTTCGCGCTTGTCAAATTCATCTCTCAGCTGGTGTGGTGACAGCCTATAGTGATCCAACCCATCATTGTATTTGATTGGTTCAATCACTTGTAGATCCCCACCAATCAGCCAGTTTCCGGCTGGGATTATGGCTTCTTCTACATATGGTAGGCCCGGGGCTGTACAGCCCCATGTACGTGCTATTCTCTCTTCTTTGTTGTGGGGGTATATCTCTATCCTGTCATCAATATTGAGAAGAGTGCGTCATGAGTAAAGTAAAGTTAGTTGGGTCTTCTTTTGTTTTATATATGTATTAATTCAAGAATTGGCAACTGATATAGGTTTTCTTTTTTTCTCCTGAAATTAAATACCAGTGAAAAACTCAATTGGTTGTTAGCTAGGTTGATCATCCGGTACAGTATCCTTGACCCCATGCATGTAGTGAAAGTGAACTATTGATTGATTAATTATATATTAAACAAGTTGATGAGCTATTAATCTGTGTGTGGTTATCTATGAAATTGACAAAGTATCTGGCAATTACCATTTTGGACGTAGGATAGTGAAGGATTGATTGATTCCTGATGAAACAATTAGTTGGCATGTTTAAAATGCTAATGTGGGTTTGAGCCGAATGAATTCTTCTCTTTTTTTTATTTTACAAATGATTGAAGATTGTAAGACCTTCTGAGAATTGCTACAGGTCCCCCACTGGGTCCCAAGAGGGCGACACTTTCCTTGGCCCCAATTGACTCCTTGTCTTGATCAGTAATGGAGAGCACAATCGGGAGAGACATATTAACAACGGAGCCATCCTCCATCTTGAAGCAATTGAAATGCAAGCATTGCAAGTACTCGTTCTCTCTCATGAAGCCTTTGAGAGGGCTGGCCCACCCTTCAGACAGCACATGAACCCACTCTATGTCAATTTGTTTAAGCGAAATGGACGGTAGAGTTGACGCCTCTTGACTGAGAACCTCCCGGTCGGACGGCGGCGCCACCAGCTCGACCAGCGCACCGCCGTCGGGTTCTATGAGAGCGCTTGTTCGTGTGACATGCGGGTGACGTGAGGAAGGAGTAGGCATGATGCGTTGGGGTGGAGATGTGAGAGTGGGAGGGAGAGGGGTTGGTGAGGGTTGGAAGAAGGCGAGATGGGGTACTCTTTGGGGATGGTTTGGGAAGGGCCAGGGGAGAGTGGAGGTGGAGGTGGAGGGATAAAAAGAGAGGGTGGCCATTCTCATTGGATGGTCTCAGAGAACAGCAAACAAGGCTGTCACTCTGTTTGCTGTTCCGGAATAGCAGGACAGAACTCACAGAACGGATAGATAGATAGATAGATATTAGATAGGCTGTCACTCCTTTTTTATATCAAATCTCTTTTATGCATGATATATACTTGATACTTGATAGCGTGATATATATATCATGCAAATCACATATCAGATATTAAATGTTTTGTTCAATTTTTCTCTGACTATTTTAAAGTTGCCACAGAAAATCCCTAGCTGGTGGAGGGAATAAATGTTAACCGCAAATTAATCTTTATTATTGGATGGAGGCATGGAGCCCGTCTGCCCGTGGGCGTGGCGTGGTCACCAATTTGAGGTCCATTCCATTAAATTTGTTGGGAGTTGGGACCAGCTTTTAATTTGTGCGGAGAGCTGGAGCCATTTCTTTTTTAGGGAATCTTGAATTCTTGATGTTTGATGGACGATTCCTGTAGATTGGTTACTAGATATAATATAGGTAACTTCATAACAGCCATGTATTTGGTATCTCTCTCTTTTCTCCTTTGAATAACAGCCATGTATTTGGTATATATTGATTGTAACTTGACTTCATTCTTATTCTTATTTAGTTTAATTACTTTCTATTTAATTAAATATATTCATAGTGAAAATTGAAGACTAGGCTAGGCTTCAACTAATAAAATTTACATACCAAACCTCTGGTTCATATTTCTAAATGGAAAGTTTATGCTAGTTACAAAGTAACATTCAAAATATATTTTGTTTTTCCTGCCGTATATGGTTACTTGGGCCACTGATTGATTGAATGAATGAATGAATGAATGAATGAATGAATGACTGAAATCAGTTATCATTTATTTGGGCTGTTAGTCCAATCTTTTTTGGGCCGAGTCAACGAAATTTTCACAGTAGCCTATTGTAATATCAGATCCCTTGCATGTTCAAAATACTTTTTTCTTAACAATGGTTCAAAGCTTAGTAAATGCATTTTAAAATAATTATATGAATAATTTTTAAATAATTTCTTAAATTTTGACTAAACAAAATACCGATCGTTGTATCTACCGTCGAACGAAAACTTAAACTAAGTTTTTGAGGCACTAAATTATATATATTTTTTAATTTTGATGCTTCAAATACCTTGGGGTTTTCTCCTAGGTGATATGCAGATTTGTCTCGTCCTCCCCTTTCCGAGAAGTAGTCATACGCCCAAATTTGACTTTTCTAACCAAAGTTATGAATGTTTAAAGTTTTTTTGAACGCTAGACTTTGGAAATTCATAACTAACTGTAGAAAATCCAAATAAATTGAAATTTGTGTCAATTCTGTGTATTTTTGAATGCTCTACATGCTGGTGTAATCGCTTTTGCAATTTGGTCTGTATATTAATCCAAACATGCTAATTTACCAATAAAGGTCAGTTTTTATGTTTTTAGTGCATTGCACTATACCAACGGCCTTTGCCTAGTGCTTGGCTGCTAAGTTTGGACTTGGTACCATATCGGAGGTTAGTCTAAGGTGCTTTGTGCCGCTATTGCGCCGCTATTTAGAACTTTATTTTTGGCATACAAGAAAACTTTTTCTTCACGTAATTATTTAAATCAAAATATTAAGATCTCTAAAAAATAGTATTAAATTATTTACAAAATAGTATTAGGATCGGTTATTATAAATAACCAATCCTAATTCCTTTTTTTTTTTTGTAGAACCAACATTTTTTTTGCAGAATTAGGATCGGTTAATTTGAAAAAACCGATTCTAATAGTATTAGGATTGGTTATTATAAAGATTCGATCCTAATTCCTTTTTTTTCAGAATCAACATTTTTTTTTGTAGAATTAGGATCGGTTAATTCAAAAAAACCTATCCTGATAGTATTAGGATCCGTTATTATAAAGACCATTTCTAATTCCTTTTTTTTGCAGAATTATGATTGGTTTTTTGTAAAAACCAATTCTAATAGTGCATACATTAGGATTGATTTTTTATATAACCGATTCTAATAGTATTAGGATCAGTTTTTTTGAAGAATCGAACCTAATGTATGTACTATTAGGATCCGTTCTTTATAATAACCGATCCTAATACTATTAGAATCGGTTTTTTATAAAGAACTGATCCTAATTAGCATAGTATTAGGATCGGTTCACTTAAAAAGCCGATTTGAATAGTTTTAAGATATGTTTTTTTATTTTGAAAAAGCCGATCTAGATAGGTATTAGTATCGGTTGTTTCATATAGTTGATCCAGATAGACCGATACTAATTTCAGTTTTTCCACTAGTGATAGAGTGAAATCTTTTCCTTCTTGTCATTGAGGAGGACCATGGGATCCATATCAGACGGTCCAAATTTATCGGATTCTCTAATGGATTAATTATGAACAATTGGATAAGAGCCGAATCGGATTTAATCTGTATGTGAGTCCTAAATACTTGAGTTAATTAATTAATTCAACAAAATATATGAAAGACCAGCAAAAGAAAATGACACTGAAAAAGAGTAATCCCAAATAGGTACATTAATTGTTAGAACACCAAACTGCGTAGGAAACAAGAGTTAATATTTCGTAACAAAATGAAAAGAAGGATAAGAATTATTTATCACTAACGTTTAACTGAACACAAAATCAAAATGAAAAATACTTGAGGTAATTAATTCAATAAAAGAGAGATGAATTAAATTGAGCTATAATGGTTACCAAATACAAGTAGAGTTATAGAATTGTGGACCGCAGTACTTAAAATTATAATAATGTAGTAATTAGGAAATTAAGATGAACATTCAATTCCTATAGAATTTTATTTAAGAAAATAATCATGCATAAAAGTGCTCGATCATGTGGCAATATCGCGAAAACCACAAACGCACGCCAGAAAAATAGTAATTTTTTTTTCCCATTTCTTTTAGTTTTATCAGACTGCGTATGAATTATATATGTTTCGTAACGGAATAAAGAAGGATAAGAATACTTATCAGTGATTATCACTATCGTTTCAACCGACGAAACTAAAATTTGAAGAATAAGATAATATCGTCTTTAGAAACTTTCATTCCCTCCTTAAATCAATTCATTAATTGATAAAAGTTAATATTAATTAACATATATAATTTACTTGAGGTGCATCTTATCATTTTTCTTCGTTTTCAAAGCCCAAATAGTCAATCCGAACAGTTAGATGCAATCTATATATTAAGATGTGCTTGGAGACCAAATTTTACATTTTTTAGAATTTTTTTACTATTTATTAAACCACTTTGAAAATCGCTAATCCAATGGTTCAGAAAATGTAAAATCAGCGATTTTCAAAGTGGCTTAATAAATAGTAAACAAATTCCAAAAAATATAAAATTTGGTCTCCAAGCACATCTTAATATATAGATCGCGACTAACAGTTCGGATTGACTATTCAGACTTTGAAAAATGAGAAAAAGAATTTGAAAGATAGGGTACATTTAGATAATAATAATGAATATTAATTTGTAGAATGATTATTTTATAATTAATAGAATAAGTGGTCTAGTTGTGGCAGTTAGTATTAAGTTATTCTGAGAAGATAATAAATTAACATTATTTGGATATTTTGCTGGCTAGCTCAAGCTGCTCAACCGTCCCTCCCTCTCACGGGAGTTCAGATTAAGTGCGGTACCCCTCGGCTCTACGTACAATTTAGAATAAAATCTTAACTCTAAAATCATTATCGTTCTTTTTAATTTAACACGAATATTAAAGCAGATTATTATAATTCAAATATATGAGTAGAAGCAGGGTGTTTTTAAGTTCACCAAGTAAACTCAAATCTAAAACTTGTTAAATTAGTTTTAAATGATAAATCTGAATTGTTGAAATCCATTTACCTTACAGGTGATGCGTGTCCATGTGAAAATTTTAAATATTCGAATTAATTTAGTATAAAATAAATCGGTCAAAATTAAAAGAAATAAATAAATTTTTTAAAAGTTTTTTAACCGCTTGACTTTATACTAAATTAATTAAAATGTTTAAAATTTTCATATATAGATGCATTACTCATAAGATAGATGAATTTTAACAATTCAAATTTATTATTTAAAATTAATTTAACAAATTTTAGACTTAAATTCATGAATGAACTTGATGAACTCAAGAACAACACGTTCTACTGCAAATATATAGACAGTTAGACACAGAAATGCGAAATGAGTTACTTATTAATAAACGGTACGATTGAACTGCCTGCCCCCCTGGGCCCTGGCAATAAGTTAGTTTTTCATCCAACACCAACGCTATGGACCGGTGGACCGGAGAAAAAAGCCGAAAACCAGCAAAAGGACTTAAAAATTGCATCGGTACCGTTAACTCATATATCTGCCACGTGTAACAATCTGGATATAGCAGGATGATCCTATAAATCCGTATTCCCTGCTTCTGACTCTTCACTCTCCCCCTCACTCTCTCTCTCTCTCTCTCTCTCTCATCGCTCCGATGGAAGGTTTCCCATACCATACGAAAGATACGAAAGGTTCGTTTCGTATTCAGTTATTGCGGACTGTCTGTCTTTAAGATCTAAGATTTAATCTTTCTAATTTATTTGCTTAATTCCCAGCTGCATTTGGGGTTTGTTTATGATATTGAAATCAATCGTTGCATCGAGTCTAGTTTTTCTTAAGGTACTTTTACAATAGTAGATTGCATGCGCTTCTTCTTGATCTCACATTCACTCTTGCTTAAATCGATTTAATCTTGTTATTTTGTATAATCAAGTACTTGACTTGAGTACATTTTGGTGCAACGATTTGAAAAGTGAAGACAGAAAGCTATTTCAATTCCCTTCTATTGTTCTTCATATTATATAAATACGTGTTATAGCTAGGCTTATAGCAGACGGATCATTAAATTAGTTCTCATATTCAAATCTTGGATTCAGATTGCTTTATTTTATTTTATATATTCTTTTTGCGAATTTCTAGCTCAGTAGTTATTAGTCGTAGATCCGCTGAAATAGAATCAGATTTCTTTTATAGATGACCACACTATGACTGAAACAGCAAATCTTACTCTTTTAGAGCAATTTTAGTAATTTTAGTGAGTGTTGTAGACGAATGCATTCTTGTACTCGGTTACTTACAACAAAAGCATGCTATTATTTACAAATTTAGGCAAGAAATATCTTTATTTTTCACTAAATACTTATTTGCAGCCAATTTGTCAGTAAGAATCCTGCAATTGTGCAAATATTAAAAGTCTACTATGTATCTTTGAAGCATTATATTTTTCAGCATTCTTTTTTGCTTTTGTTGAGCTTGATTTTAGTCTAATCGGGATATCATGTTCTTTTTTTTTTTTGAGGGTCAGTGAGCAATTGCTCACCAACAATTTGTATTAATATAAGAAAAAATAATTACAACCTTACATCTTGCAAGGACAGAGTCTCAATCAAATATTAATAGATTTTGGGGATATCATGTTCTTATTTTAGTCTAATTGGGATTTGTCAGTGAATTCCTGCATTACCAAATTAATAGATTTTGGAGGTAAATTGAGAATCTGTTAGTATAAATTGTAACCAGAGTCCATGTACCTAAGCATCCCAGAAGGAATGTCAATAGTGATTGAACTGTACCGGTCAGATTTGGTGTCTCTATGCATGGATCACAGTCAACAATCAGTTATCAGTTAAAAGATGGTACAAGTTCTGTTTTGTTTGTACCAGGACCAATTGAGTCGGTATTAAACCAAACCAATTGCAAAATTATTGAAGACTTGTTTTTCCTCTGTTCAATTCTCATGCCACCTAAGTCTATCAATCATGCCTTCAGATGGTGGAACCTTCTGAAACACAAGCTGTCACTCCTTCTGATTACAATAATGCAAGCTCTTCCAAAACAGAATCTGATGCACCTTTAGCTGCTACTAATGTTTGCTCTTGCAAAACAGAACCCGACGCACATTTAGCTGCTAATGATTGCTGCTCTTGCAAAACAGAATCTGATGCACCTTCAGTTGATGATGGTGCAACACAATCTGATGTACTTCCCGCTGCTATTGGTATGGCCTTTTTCAATACAGAATCTGAGACACCTTCAGCTGCTATCGGTGCATGCCCTTCTAAAACACAAACTGACGCACCTTCAGTTGATGATGGCGCAATCTCTTCAAAACCACAATCTCATTCACCTTCAGCTGTTATCAGTGCATGCTCTTCCAAAACAGAATATAATGCACCTTCAGTTGATGATGGCATAGTCTATTCCAAAGCACCATCCGACGAACTTTCAGCTGCTATCGATGCAGTTGTAGATGCTATCAGTGCACGCTCTTCCAAAACAGAATCTATTGGTGCATGCTCTTCCAAACCACAATCTTATGCACCTTCAGCTGCTATTGGTGCATGCTCTTTCAATACAGAATCTGATGAACCTTCAGTTGATGATGGCACAATCTCTTCCAAAACACTGTGTGACGCACTTTCAGCTGCTATCCGTGCATGCTCTTCCAAAACAGAGTCTGACACACCTTTAGTTGATGATGGTGCAACCTCTTCCAACACACAACCAGACACCAACCAGGTCTACACTGTAATTCATAAAGAAGAGGTTTTTAAAATGGCAGAGAAGGTGCGCCTAAACCTTGAGCGGCACAAATCATGCAATGTGTGCCCCATGTACGAATTATCACCATTGATGCATTCAGTAAGAATATTGGAGCATCATTTATCTGAAAGCGAAAAGACTGGAGAAAGCAGGTCAAGTACAGTGACGCCAAATGCTACGTCAGCATCAGAATCAGACCCTTTCTTGATGGAAGCATGGAGGGAGTTGAGGAAGGCGGTTGTTAACTGCAATGGTGAACCAGTTGGTACTGTTGCTGCTCTTGACACGGCTATAGATTTGCTCAACTATGACCAGGTGTTTGTAATTTTCTTATCATCTTCTCATATACCTCGACACTGGGTCTGACTACCCTGTGGAGTACTGAATTTGTACCAGTAGTTTCAAGGTCTTATAAATTTATTTATTTTCAAAGATCTGCAAGGTCTTATTAATTTATTTATTTTCTGATGTATAGCATAATTTAACTTTTTGTCTTTAACATCTGCAAGGTCTTTGTTCGGGACTTCATACCAGCTGGTTTTGCATTCCTACTGAATCGGGAGCCTAAAATAGTGAAGAACTTCCTATTGAAAACTCTACTCCTCCAATCAACAGAAAAGAGAATTGACCGATTTAAGCTTGGTGAAGGTGTCATGCCAGCTAGTTTCAAGGTGTGTCGCAAGCAAGGATTAACTAAAGATGCCATAGCAGCAGATTTCGGTGAGAGTGCTATTGGTCGGGTTGCACCAGTCGACTCGGGCTTTTGGTGGATTATTCTTCTGCATGCGTACACCAGGTCTACTGGAGATACAAAACTTGCCTTTTTGCCAGAGATTCAGAATGGTATTCGTCTTATTCTTGCCTTGTGCTTGTCAGAAGGGTTTGATACATTCCCAACTCTTTTGTGTACTGACGGCTGTTGCATGATTGATCGCAGAATGGTACTCTTTGCTTCCTCTCTCTATTTTATCCATACTGGATCAGTTTGGTTACTTTGGTACATCCCAAGGCTGAAAATGTTGTTGATTTACTGATAGTAAATCCCTTCTAATGCAGGGAATTTATGGGTACCCCATAGAAATACAAGCCCTTTTCTTCATGGCCTTGCGGTGTGCAAGGGAACACCTAAAGGATGAAAATGGGGGAAAGGCACTAATCGAACTGGTCAATAAGCGCCTTCAAGCCTTGAGCTATCACATCCGAGAGTACTTCTGGCTGGACCTTCCACAGCTTAATGATATCTACCGGTACAAAACCGAAGAGTACTCCCACACTGCTGTCAACAAATTCAATGTGATGCCTGACTCCTTGCCAGACTGGATCTTTGACTTCATGCCAAGCAAGGGTGGGTACTTCATTGGGAATGTGAGCCCATCTCGCATGGATTTTAGATGGTTTTGTCTGGGGAATTTTGTGGCAATTCTGTCATCTCTGGCTACAAATGAGCAGAGCAAGGCGATAATGGATTTGGTGGAGGAAAGGTGGGAGGAGCTGGTGGGGGAAATGCCTCTTAAGGCTTGCTACCCAACAATGGAGAACCATGAGTGGCGGATCGTGACTGGGTGTGACCCAAAGAATACCCGCTGGAGTTATCATAACGGTGGATCCTGGCCAGGTAACATTTAACCATTTCTCTGTTTGTGTGTCCATGCATGCATTTAATCTTGTCTATTCATTTCCAATTGTGTATGACATGCTAAATTTAGTTAAGATTACAACATATGGAATATAGAAATCAGCAGTACTGTATGCTTGTGTATTGTGTACACTCCTGTAAACTTGTAAACTTAGTCTTGCAAATTCACTTCTTTTTGTTGAAGTTGGATAGCATGTCATGTTGTTGTGACACCATGCAGAAGCAAGAGTACTGCCATAAAAAATATTGAGTTTATAAATTTCAAAATGGCATTGTAAAAACATGTAAACTACTCATGTCATGTTGAAGTAGAAGTGTACAGCTGCTAAACAAATTTCCAAATGGCCTTATAAAATATCAATGCCTTTGTGTGATGTAAGTGACTATGAAAAGGAAGAATATCCATATTAATTTTTTTTTGCCTTTCAGTTTACAGTATTGTAGCATTTGTTGATCTCAATGTTCTTTTGGGCAAAAATTATTTTGTTCTTTCTTTCATACGCTGATTATGAAAAAATAAACAGAGTTGTAACCAAATTTAGTGTATTTAACTACCAATGCATACAAAACTACGAAAAAATAAAGCAAGAATGAAGATCTTCTGATTATACATGCAGGAATTAATCTGTAAATCCTTTTGTTGTTCTATTTGATAGTGCTGCTCTGGCTGCTGACAGCCGTCTGCATCAAGATGGGGCGGCCTCAAATTGCTAGAAAGGCAGTAGAACTAGCCGAAGAAAGACTGATGAAGGACAAATGGCCAGAGTACTATGACGGGAAGCTAGGTCGGTACGTTGGGAAACAGGCACGCAAGTCCCAGACGTGGTCTATTGCCGGCTACATAGTGGCAAAAATGATGCTAGAAGACCCGTGTCTTGCCTCCATAATCTCTCTAGATGAATACCGCCCGGCAGACCCTGTTCTTCGCCGATCTTCCTCCTGGAGCTGATCATCATGCAGAGAATAGTACAAAAAGGATGTTCCTAATAAACAACAGAAAACTGATTGATATTGCTTTTGTCTTTGAGGGGAAGATGATAGCTTGGTTTGATCTCCTGTTTTTTTTCAAATAAGAGGATAGACTAGTAGGTGCTGTTCTGCTTAATAATCTCTGCTGATCTGTGAACAGTTCAATGCTAGGCAACTTTCTTGAATTATATATTCTGAAATCTAACCATGAAACAACAGTAAATAATGTTTGTTAATTTTTGTTCAGTAGAGAATTATATTGAATTAAAGGAATTAATTACCTCAGGGAAAAAACATACGTGGTGAGTGGTGACTTTGCATTTGTGACATGTGTTTTTATTTCTGATTCCGGGTAAAATTAATTAAGCCGAAACTTTTTAATGAATCTTAACTATGAAAATTAAGACTGCTGTTATCTACAGTATATATGTTAGTTACGTTCTGAATCTTAACTATCAAATATATATGATCCCAGTACGCGCGTCTTTAAAACGCACTAAAAGCTCCAACATTTTTCCGTTACAAAATTTTGGTTTGGTTTAATATCAGGTAGTCAAATCCTCTTGAATAGCCGTTCATTCATTTGAGAGCACCACAATTTATTTTTTTAATGCGGAAAAACAATGGAAATTTAGCGGTTTCGAATAATTTTATTTTACAAAATTAAAATATATATTTTAGATTAAAACGGTATTGGTTGTGTAGTTTTTTTCTTTTTGGTTTGGTTTAAAAATGATAGTATATTTTCGTTTTCAATTTACGATTTATTCTTCACATTTGAAAAGTAAATAATCTAAATAACCAAATGAACCAAATGAACCAAAATGTTGGTATATGAAAACATTAACAAAATATATTTTTTTTAATTAAAAGGTCCTGCTAAAAAAACAACATTAATTTAGGAACTCTTTTGAGCCTTTAGAAATTGTTGTGCTTTAATTTAATCTCATTTGTAAAATATTGCGAGTAATTAGGAATGCACATTAGAACTTGACCAGAAAAAAAATGTTATATAGTGTTCGAGGAGCTACGATTAGCATGAGATTTAGTCATATATAATTCCAAATTAATTAATGATCTAAATGCAAACTACATTTAATGTAAAAATTCCAATTCAAACTGGATCCAAGACATCAATCAATACATATATAATTAGATGCTAACATTAATTCCAAGAGAGAAATTAACTTCTAGTGCGTGAAAGAGTAATAAACAGTCCAGGCATAGAGCGCTAGAGCAGAGCCTACTAACACCACAAGTGCAGTCACAGCACGAATTGACTCGTCGCCACCACATGAGAGAAGCCCGAGTTGGATCTGAACCATAAAAACCAACGACAAAAGAAAAAATATGCAACCGACAATTGATCCGATTCCTGCACAAACCATACCAACTGAAAGAAGTTTTGTGTTAACTTCGGCCTCGAACGCCTCATCTGGATCATTGCTATTTATGAGGTTGACAGCGAGTTTCATACCCTGTGCAATGACACTGGAGAAGAGGAAGCAACTAAAGGAGATGACCTGAAAGACTATAACGTTGCGCACCATGTCGATCCCTGCATTGCAGGAGGAGAGAGAGTTGTTGCTGAGTTGGGCTGTTGATGTTAGAGAGATGCTGACAAACACTGCTGCCGTGAAAAGAGAGTTGGCACTCACCACCTCATCCAGTGCCATCACATGGATCATTGTTGTGCTGCTGTCATTCTTCTTTTCCTCACTTCCATATTCATTGGAGCTTCAATCGATCATCACAACAAAATATATACTATTAATTACTATACTGGTTAGAAATATATATATATATATACATATATAAATAATCCACGGGAATAAAACAGAAAGAAAAGTCAAGTGAAGGTCATTACTTCATACCTGACCATGATAATTAGAGAAAGAAAGACAGGTGAATTATCAATTTTGGAGCGGTATCCTGTGCTATATACATATGTGTGTGTGTGTGTGTGTGTGTGTGTGGTTTAATTTGAAGGGGCCGGTGCAATTTCTAGAAGTGGAGAGAGAATGAAGGAGAGTGAAGTGGAGTGTAAGAGAGAGCATGCAAGACCAAGAGGCAAAAGGCAAAAGGCAAAAGATCTAGATGATCATGTATTCATACTTTAATTAGGTAATCTGCTCTTCACTTTATTTACTTATGGGGGTTAGAATTAAAATGGGTAGCTTTTTCTTTTGTTCTTTATCTAATCTATTCTACGTAACCAATAAGTAACTTAATTGCATGCATGCTTTTATCATGCGGATTACTTAATTAATTATTAATCAGGATTAGTCAAAGTTTGGTCGGAAAAACTCAAAAACCCACTCTTTATTCTTTAAGCAATCGAGGGTTACAATAATTAACACTAATATTCTTTAATTAGCTCTCCCCTGCTGAGCTAATTTGTTGACCGGTTGTGGAGTTAGGGTATGGTACTCATCTTATCGAATACTATACTTTACTTTACGGGTGGGTAAACGGATAGAAGGGTGTCTGTCATGCATGAATTGGCACCCCCCCTTGATATTCTTTTGACGGAGAACAAACGGCGTCAACATCATCAATATAAGAAATTCATTAAAGCTTCTATTAAAATCAAAGCAATTAATGTATCATTAAAACTTTACATTAATTGGATCCCATTTTCGGTTGTTTTATTTTTTAACACAACACACCCAACATGCTATCGGGCTTTTTGTACGTAGAATTAACAAATTGTTCGTGCTTGGGCTTTTTTATATTAATTTTTACGGCCCTTTGATTTGGACATTGTTAAAAGCAACGTCGGTACGTACAAATTAATTAGCTTTCAGTTTCAGGGCACCCAGCCCTTATAGCCTTGCCCTTACCTATATAATATAATATCATATAATATCATATAATATCATATAATATCATATAATATCATATAATATATTTCTCTGTTTGAATTACCTAAATGCCTGTCTCGCTCAATAAACCTTTTCTGATGTTACCATCTAATTATGTATTGATTAATTAATTGATGTCCTGGATCCAGTTTGAATTGGAATTTTTACATTAAATGTAGTTTGCATTGAGATCATTTGGCTAAAGTAAGCCTAGCTATATATATATATGTCGACTCTACCTAATCTCTCACGCTAATCGATTCAAGTCCCAGCTCCCCCAAATACTACATAACATTTTTTTTTCTTGTCTGGTGAAGCTCTAATGTGCATTCCCAATTACTCGCAACATTTACAAATGAAAGCACAACAATTTCTAAAGGCTAGCTGAATAGCGGACAGAGATTCATTCTCTCTTTTCCAAAAGTGTTCCTAATTAATTTTATTTTTTAGCATGATCATCTAATTTCAAAACTTTTTTGTTATTGTTTCCATATACGAACATTTTGGTTTATTTAGATTATTTACTTTTTTATTGTGAACATTAAATAATAAATTGAAAAACAACTTGTAGAAGATAAAACACAACCAGAAAAAAATAAAAGACAACTACAATAAAATAAAATACCACCACTAATAGTAGACGACGGGTAGAACATGAAAGACAATCAATACGATATAAAAAATAATCAGAAGAACAATGAAAAACAAACTAAAAAAAATGAAATATCACCTGTCATATATGAAAGACAACTAGTAGAACATTAAAAACAACCAGTACAATAAAAAATAATTATAAGAAGATGAAATACAACTAGAAAAAAAAAATTCAACTTGTAGTGGATGAAATACAAGTAGTAGAGCATTAAAGATTGTTGGTCCCAAAGACACCTAGAGGGGAGGGAGGGGGTGAATAGGTCTTTTTTATATTTTTGGTCTGAGTGATAATATTCTAACGTGTCTATAAGTTATTCTTGGTGGAAACTAGAATAACTTTGTTCTAAACTAAATGTATAGTAAGTAAAGTAAATAGTAGAGTTTAGAGACACTTAACACGAGAGTTATTTACATAGTTCAGCACTAATGCCTAAGCCTCCGGGGCTCACGACCTTCTACATGGCGCGCCTTTCTTTACCCAATGAGAAAGGAGTACAAGGTGAAACAGATGAGCTTTTACAATTCTTCTAAAAAGTCACACGGCCCTAACAACATAATCCAAGTCGCAAGGATTTCAAAGATTGCAAGATGAGCACAAGGCTCAAAGTAGTAAATGATTCGATCATGCAGGATCACTCTAGGGGTTGATTGATAGATTGAATAAGCTTGAGATTGATTGTGTATATTGAAGTTGTAGTGCACAAGCAACAACGACTTTCTTTAGATCTATAAATACGAAATATTGAAATTAGAGGCGGCTAGAGTTGTTCTCCAAACCTTGGTATAGCTTCTATTTATAGAAAGCTGATAAAAAGAGGTGGTGCTGACTGTTGTAACGGTACAGGGGACCGTGACAATGGTAGGTCAATCGGAGAGGTTTGGAGTGTAACGGTGGTTACTGTTGATCACGGTAGATCACGGTAGATGACCGTGACAACGGTACCCACCATGGTAATCCTCTGGAAAGATAAACATTCGATGATGCTTAAACCTATTTTAAGCATCACAGGATTTGTACAGGATTTATTTATTATGTTGTCACGGTAAATGGACCGTGACAACGGCATGCCTCACTTAGGTCAATCTTAAGCTTATTTTACCAATCTTACATATATTATCCTTAATCTTGAGTTAATGCTTTTGTCAACCAATGTCTTGTGCCTTCATGACCACATCCATGATGTTATATTGTAGTGTATTAATTCATCATTGATGTATATTTACTATTCATTCACTTGTCATTAACCTACACATATACTCAAGAGAGAAACTGTAAAATGCAATTATGTATGTTTTGCAAGTCTAGTCAAACAGATAAATCGAGGGCTTCCAAAATCCAACAATTTCTCCATTTTGACGATTTGCAAAATATGCATACCAAGTGAGTGCATAAATTGGTTATTCTCACAAAGTACGAAAAAATTCGAATTTTTGAAGTTTTTGTTTTCCCTTGTCTCTTGTGCTTGTGTATGTGTCATGTGTTATGGAATACCAATATAGCATAAACTTGTAATATCTCTCCCATTTTTTAAAAATGGTTAAAAGAGTAGAAGATAAAACACAGTTATGCTCAAAACGAAGAGATGGCTCCCCCTCAATTCATGCACTCCCCATTAATTTGGTAAAAATTATAAATTAAGGCCAACAATAAAAATATAAATTAAATATTGAAATTAAATATTAACAAATTACACTAAATATGAATTTTGAATTTTTTTAGAGCACAATTGTCACACCTCGTAGCCACAGGTAGTGACAGAGCCCCGCCGTAAGCATACAACTTCATATATGATTACAAGGCAATTCAAAAAATAATTCACAACATTACAATAAAAGGCGTAAAACAAGAATATATGTAACAGTCCAGGTACAAAATATCTGGTAAAGGTAGAACATATAAATTGTATCTCATATGGATACACATCATAAGGTATGGCATAGAAAATTATATAACAACACAACCTATATACATCTTTAGTCAAATAACAAAACATATACTAAGATAATATGGTGATCTATACCAAGGGTCAACTACTAGTGTGTCTCTCCAAACCCAACCGCACCGATACCTGTAAAAAGAACCCAAAAGGGTGGGGTGAGAATAAAATTCTCAGTGCGAATTTGCCACAGTCGAGTTATTGGACTTGCAATCAGACTCCATGTTAAAAAATGAAATATATACAAAATCACATTTGCAGTTCTATAACAATATATATAAATGAATGCATATGCTCGACAACAATAATCGAATGAAAAACGACTTAAGGAATTTCCAAGATGAAGTTCAAGCAAACACATATTTGGCCTAACTTATTTTATTATAGCTGGTAGCACCTACAGATGTCCCACCGAGCTAGACCCTTTATCAAACCCTCATCTGTAGGGTTACTAACACCTACAGATATTCCATCGAGCTAGACCCTTTATCTGACACCCATCTGTAGTGCTTTGACTTAACCATTTACTAAGGTCTGGTTCCAAGTCATAAAATGAAAATTCACATGAAATAATTCAGAATGTCGTCATAATCAATTGACCGTCCAAATGCATTACCACATAGGGTAATGCCCCCGAGACACTGGGTCACACATAAGTCACCCACAATCATAATCAATATATATATATATATATATATATATATATATAGTCACCCACCCCTCGTCCCAACCGGTACTGGGAAACATCGAGGGCCGTTCACCTAAGGTCATTAGGATCCTGGGATCAAAGTCAGTTAGCCAGACTTTGCAAATTCATTCACATATCATCTCAGGGTCAGTTGATACAGCTCAACCTTGCCATTTCATTCACATATCATTTCACAATCATCAATTTGTGGTGATCTTTATCCATAGTCAATTTAGAAGAGAACAAACAAAATGACAACCATACAAATATGCAAATCAACTATACCACAACAATTCGATTTTAAATGTATTATGCACACAATTCACATAATTCTAATTATGCAACAATCAAACATACAACATGACAATTTCAAGTATGCAACAATCAATCACACAACATAACAATTGAAATAGATAATTTAATTTCTGAAAATGAAACATCAAACAAGTCCAAGAACCCCGCACCTGATTACGAGGAGTGTATCTTGCGCTTAAGGTTCAGACGTCTCGAGAGGTCCCGCGAAATTGTGCTCAACCGAGCCTACACCTATATTAACATATACATACTTGGTTTAATCCTGATTCAACGGTCGACATGCTTACTCGAGTTTAGTAATGGCTTATACCTTCCTTAACCAATTCTTTATATTTTTGTATCGAGTATTTTTTTTATTCTTCTTTATCACTTAATATCCATAAAATTCACCTAATTTTACATCTGGGTCCTCTAACCCATACACAATTCCATTTATGCAACTATTTACAAGCATACCCATTTTTGGTCATTCATTATTTTACTAATTTAATTCTTGTAGACATTTGAGTGTTGGGCGTGTAAGAATTCTAAAAGATAACCGAATGATTTTATTCAACTATACTCATTTAATCAATTCATTCTCGTGCTAATTTGGGGGTTAGTCATCTAAAAGATGTTAGAGATAACAATTCAATTTCTCGATCACTTAAACTCTAAATTGATCAAAAATAGAAATGAATTCTAGGTTTCAAAGATAAGGAAAGGGACTTATCGATTACACTTCTATTATGTTGGATTAGACTAAACAATTACAATTCTTTCCCAATTTTCGGATTTGAGAAAAATCCTAAATTGAAAATCAAGATTGAGATGAAATCGAGAAGAGAATCACCAAATTAACAACAAGGAAGTTCAAGGGAGATAGATTACTCGCAATTTGTACATGAATTTTGTGTTTAAGCAAAAACCCTAACAATGGTGAAATTTGGGTTTTGAGAGAGAGAATAGGAGAGAAGGAAATACCGAATGGGAGGGCTAGATGAGATGATCAACCGATTCCTCGCACCTTCCTTCAATTTAAAGGAGTTTTGGAGGGAAAGGAAGCTCTCTCTCTCTCTCTCTTCTTCTTTCTTTGGCAGAACACACAAGAAAAGGGAGAAGGGACGGAGTGGGAGAGAGAGACACAGAATTTTGCTAATAAACTCTCATATTGTTGGATAAAGCGTTATAACATTTTGGTAAATCGTTATAACGATTCAGTTGGTGAGAAATGCAAGAAATAGCGTGTAAAACGCATAATTTAGTGTATAAAACGTTATAACGTTTTGGTAAATCGTTATAACGGTTCAGTTAGTGAGAAACACAAGAAATAGTGTATAAAACGCATATTTTAGTGTATAAAACGTTATAACGTTTTCTGAAAACGTTATGACGTTTTAATTGAATCCAGCCTTCATAAAATTGTCATTTTTCATCAAGTTTTATAGTGAAAAACGTTATAACGTTTTACGATTTTTTTTTTCGAATGTAACAGCAACATTTGTAATTTTTGACTCCTTTTTGGTCATAAAATTATTGAATTTAAATTTGACCTAACTTGATTAATTAAATCTTCTAAACTAAGAGAATATTGAGATTAAAAATTGATCAAGTGCTTATGCCTCTAATTTTAGGTAAAATATTGATATTTAGGAAATTAAATTAATCATTATAATGATTCTTCTAATTGGTATAATTTTGAATTTTAATAAATGATCAATACTTGATGCATCTAAAATAGGCAAAATGATTGAAGTTATATTGATGGAGTCATGATGATTACTAGGGAACAAGATATAACGAAATATATTGAAAATAGTAATAATACCCTATGATACATCATTGAAAGAAATTTAATTCAAAAACATAGAGATAATCATAGATAATTAAATAAACTCTTTTCTAAACTTCTATCACTTATTTCTTTATGCGCTTGTTGGTCCCCACTTATATTTCTTTCTCTTCATTTGGCTTTTTGAGATCCTTCTTGTTGGGTAAAACCTTGTGCTACCAGTCTAGCTTTATTCCTAATTGCATTACCATTTTCAATCTTTTGTTCTTAAAAATCCATTTGGTACATATAATCATACGATCTTTTAATTTTGGTACTAATTCTCAAACGTTATTTCGTGTGAATTGGTCAAGTTCCTCTTGCATAGCACATATCCAATTTTCTTCATTATTAGCTTCCTTGAAAGTTTTAGGTTCTAGTTGTAATACGGAGAGACAATGAGCAATCATTTGGTGTAAACCGGACCTAGTCCTAACATTTTCTCTATGATTGCCTATAACATTAGTAAGCAAATGAGAAGGAACTTCTATTAAGTTTTGAGGATTGCCTATAACATGTAGAATATAAAAGACAACTAGTAGAACAAGAAAAATTATCAGTACAAGATGAAAGACAAACAATAGTAAGATGAAAGTCATTCAGAAGAAGATGAAAACGACTAATAAAATATGACAAAAAAAACAGAAAAAAAAAGATGAAAAATAATTAGTAGAACATGAAAAACAACTAGTAGAATATGAAAAAAAAACTAAAAAAATATTAAAATAAATCAGTAGAACATGAAATACAATAAATTATATAGTATCTTTAACCTCTAAACCATAGACAGGTTCGAACTACTAAAATAAACTTAATTCTCACATTTTTTTTCTAAATTGAAGTAAAGACAAGTTCGTAAAATATACCACCAATCATTAAGAAACATTCATCAAGTGTAAAGAAGTTTAGCTAATATGACATCGGTATCATATTTAAATTGTTTCATAACAACTACGAAGTTCACAAAAAGTAAATTTATTTCTTATTTTCATAGTACAAACAGATGCATCTTCAATCACTACAGCAGAAAAGACTATCTGCGACCGGTTTTCCGGTCGCTGATAGTCATGGCGCCGGTCTCTGATAGTGATCCCGGTCGCAGATATCCAATTACGGTCGCTGATAGTCCGGTCGCTGAAAGCATTGTCGCAGATACTCTTCTGATGACGTCACCGGTCGCTGATTGATGTCATCCGGTCTCTGATAAGTTTTCTGCGACTAATATTTTTTTGTCACTGTTGTTTTTTGCTGACGTCAGAAAATAGTATCAGAGACCGGTTTACCGGTCGCTGATACTCAAAAACCGGTCGCTAATGATTCTACCAACATTTTTTTTTGTTTGTTTTATTATTTACATTTCTCCATGATATTTGATAACAAACATACAACATTACATTAATTAACATAAATAAGACAACAAATATCAAACATTATAGATATCAAACATACAAGTGCCAAAAAAACATAACAAACATACTAAAAATCAAACATAAATGCCAATCATATCTCAAACTCTCTTCTGAACTCAAACTAAAGATTTAAATCATACTTCAACAATGCAAAATCAAGCTCTTGTAATTATTAGCTAGATTAATATCAAATTAACGAAAAAAAAAATTAATCTAGAATCTCACTAAGGGAGAGAGAGATCAAGCCTCTGCTGGCCCACTTGGCGTAGGGCGCGAGATTCACGTAACGGGGCTGCCTCTGCTGGTCCACTCAAGCTCCTTCTAACCACGAATTGAAAAAAATACGAATTGAATAGAAAATCAAATTGAGCAGAAATTTGAGAAGAGATTTGAGGTTCTAACCTGTTGAGCAGAGATTTGAGCACAAAATCACAGCAAATCACCAAAAATCACTGAAATTTGAATTGGGCACGCGCAGGGGAAGATGAAATGCGGGGGAAAATTGAAAAAACTATGGTTCTGTCTGACGCGAGGGAGAAGGCTGACGCCTTTTTTTTTTTATCCAATACTTTCAGCGACCGGCAATGGCGCCGGTCGCTAATATGGTCGCAGATGCCAGTGGTCGCCTGATGAATGGAATTTATTTATATTTTTTTCGAGAAATTGAGTTTCTGCGACCGGCGTCAGCCCCGGTCGCTAATACCGGTCGCAGAAATTCCATTCTGCTGTAGTGAATGTGTTAGTGCAGGCATCATATTTAAAGCTGTTTCTGAATAGTCTCTTATTTTTTCTGATTTCGTTTGAAAAAAAAACTGTTTAAGATAAAATTTATAGTTTGTAAAATAAATTAGTTTATATCCAAATATCTTACATCAAACTATTAAAGCAATTTGAACAAAATAATATTTGTGCAGAGAAATCAACAATATATAACAGCAACAAGTTGGAAAATATGCATATATGGTGCTTGATATATATTAAACATCACTAGGTTGAAATTAAAAAAGAAAAATTAATATAAGATTGTTTTATAAATTTCCTTTATAATTACTATTTCAACCATACAATCTAAATAACATTATTACTAATGAGTTCAACTAGTATGACATCGGTGTCATACAATACCAACTCCCAAACTTATTGGATAGACTTTTAAACGATTAATCCAAATTGTTCACACCAATTTATTATATTAAAATTAACTTAAAATCTCTTATATTTGATTGCTTGACTTGATAGTAAATAAGTTTGAAAAATTATAAATTTTTAGTGTAAATGCACAACTAATATAAAGTAGATTGGTTTAACAGTTTGGATTCACGATTTGAAGTCGATTTGATAGGTTTTAAAGTTTGTGTGATAGGGTGAAATTAATGATGTTATAATAGCGGAGTCGTGTCACCACTAATTCAAATAATATAATGTTAATGCAAATGCTGCACAGATTTCAACTACTTAGCTCAAAAAATACCTTCCTTTAATTCAAAATTAGGAGTCGGTCCAATGGAATCCGGCCATTTTTATTAATATCTCAAAAAAATAGATAATTTTAAAGATAACCTCGTTTTTTTTTTTATTAATGCCCTAACCGCTTGGAAGCGGAGCGGGCCAATATCAACACCAAACTGTCCATATAGTCGGCGGTCCACTTTTTTTTTTTTTATAAGTTTTTTTTTTAAAACAGAAATTTTTTATTTTTTTTTATTTTGTGTATTGAAATATTAGAAATGTTGAATATATTTCTTTAGAAATAGATGGAATACAATATAATTTGATTTATTAGAAAGACTACAACAAATAACCCGGATCAATATTTTTCAAGCAGGATTTTTCGCGGCTGTAAGAAAAATTAATATATCTCTTTATGTGTTATTGGACAAAAATAAAAATGCTTAGATTCCGAGTTATTGATCCCGGTTCAAAAGTCACTTCTATGTAATCTAGAAAATATTATAATCCTTCTAGGACATTTAATTTATAAAAAGTTGTATCTATTTTGAGAATTCTTTTTGAATAACAATTATTAAATAACTCGGAATCTAAGCATTTTTATTTTTGTCCAATAACACATAAAGAGATATATTAATTTTTCTTACAGCCGCGAAAAATCCGACCTGAAAAATATTGATCCAGATTATTTGTTGTAGTCTTTCTAATAAATCAAATTATATTGTATTCCATCTATTTCTAAAGAAATATATTCAACATTTCTAATATTTCAATACAAAAAATAAATAAAATAAAAAATTTCTGTTTTAAAAAAAAAAAAAAACAGTGGACCGCCCACTATATGGGTGGTTTGGTGTTGATATTGGCCCGCTCCGCTTCCAAGCGGTTAGGGCATTAATAAAAAAAAAAAAAAACGAGGTTATGTTTAAAATAATCTATTTTTTTTGGGATATTAATAAAAATGGCCGAATGGAATCTGATGGATTGTAAAGCATATATATGATATGGCGTGGTTTAATTTTAAATAAATTAATTATGAATTTGGACGATATGATTTAAACTTAGTAGACGTATTGGGAGATCTAGTATCCGTCTGGAAATTATTAATTAAGCACGTTTTTAATTCAAAGTCGCATTAAAATTTAAATCTATTTGTTTATAGGCAGTCAATTGTTTTCATCATTTGAACAAATAAAAAAATCATTAACACCAAATTGGGACAGCGGATTCTCGGCTTAAATATTATATTTGTATGTATGTATGTATGTGTTTGCGTGTGTGTGTATATCTATCTTTTTCCCCTCATTCCCTGGAAATACGAATCCAAAGTACCTTTGACTGGAAACACTTTACCCGATTATTTGGGGGGGGGGGCGCGGGTACGTACAGCTGTTCTTCCTCTACAAATTCTGAAGCTGAAATGACATTTCTTCAAAACCCAAAAAACAAAGGCTACCATTTTCATTAGGCACAGTACACGTACGGTACTACTCAAACTCAAAGGTTGAGATCGAACTTGCGTAAATAAGGGAGGAATTACATACGTGCCTTAAGTTCCTTTCAAAAAATTTCCTCAAAAAAAAAAAAAAAAAAGAGCAAACAACAAGGGTGAAGCTTTTCTTGTAATTTCATGGAGCAAATTAATTAAAACTGGATACATCCCAGAATTAATTAATAAACCATCTATGCATCGTAACATTGTTTTGCAATTAGGTTAAAGTAATTAAATTAAAGCACGTACTTTGAATGAAATCATAAATTTAGAACGATAGGCACATATAATTAAGTCTATACAAATAATTAATTAAACTGGGATCTCTCATCCTTAATTGTGACAATTTATTTTATACCTTTTTAAACTGTTGGCGCCGAATGTTTTAATTTCATCTATCTATCTAGCTAGTTTTCAACACCACAAATAATTAAATTGTATTAATAATTAAGTTGCAAGAGTACTGCAGTTAGCAACTTTGCACCCCCATTTGGCCATCTCTTACACCTTGCCTGACCTAATTCGGTGTTTCTGACAGATGCAATTCACCTAGCAATTTATGGAAATAATTAATGCATCCAAATTAATTTGTTTGCTACAACAAGAAACCACTTACCACTGAAAGGATAGACAATTCATCCCTTTAAAACTGACTAGCTAATAATCAAGTTATTAGGTCGTAAACTCGTAATATAATATATATATATATATACGTATATATAATCTCTAGCTAGCCCTTCATTCACATTCAGAGTGCAATTAACCTGTGCTGATACAATACTACACTGACAGTGCTTTAATAGGGTCACAACTAACAAGAAGTTGGGATCGGTGAATTGACAAATAACAAGCTCTATTTTTTTGTGTTCTTTGAATATAAGAACTGGGCTAGATTAATTAGTGTAGATGCCTAATTAACTAGATTGCTTTGCTTCATTATAGAAAGTTTCTCTTAGCTAGCTAGCAGTGGTGCCTGTGAGATAGGGTATAGAAGTTCAGTCATAGATATTGCTTCCCTTCATCAATTTTCCAGTTCTCTTGAGGTCGGAATTTATTTATTTCCATTTTTTTTAATCACAAATTGAAGCCTCTATCTTATACTCTAATCAAGGTTGAGTCAAAGGAGAAAACCTATGCCGTAATGCATATATATGTTGAAATCAATGGCTTCAATAATTTGTAGGGACCTTACACATCAGCTTGTACTAAATATATATAGAAAGCTTCAATATTTTTTTATGTACATGTCCATTACGAAAATTGAGAGAGAAACTAATTAATATAATAAGAAAAATTAAGGTGTTGTAGGGCTGGCTTCCATCCATTAATTGACTGGACTAGCATGGATCTATACATATATATATCCAAGAAGAAAACAATATATGCAGTATTGCAGGGTAATAAACTAATAACATGTATAAAATAAGAACTATATCTGTCTTGTATCTACTTCTATTTATTTGGAAAAAGTTAGCAACAAATTAAACCACCGAGAGAGAGAGAGAGAGAGAGAGAGAGAGAGAAAGAGAGAATTAATTGCATGCATGGCCAACACATCACTAAGAAGTTAGATCTGTTGCGGAAAAGGTTGCAAGTGTCACAAATAAATAGGTAGTACCAAAATGGAAGAATGTTATACGTACATGCAGCTAATCACCATTAATAAACATGAAATTGATTAATTTGACATTAT
Organism: Carex pumila; assembly: GCA_033356055.1. Taxonomy (NCBI): domain Eukaryota; kingdom Viridiplantae; phylum Streptophyta; class Magnoliopsida; order Poales; family Cyperaceae; genus Carex; species Carex pumila. The sequence goes on along the minus strand of JARJHM010000016.1, from coordinate 94,650 downwards.
ATTTGACAAAATTAATCCAACATTCAACTAAATAAAGCTGAAAAAGAACTTGGGTTAGGACTTTTTTGGTGCCTAACTATTCACTAGCTAGCCTAACTGAAATGACCAAATTTCAAAGTTTCATGCCTAACCCACGACCATAGCAAACTCTCATTATATGACAATAGAAAGTGAGAGTAGAACTACATAGACATGCATAAAGCAATCATCTTTCCTGGACAATCAATTGAGCTAAGCACAAGGAAACTATTAACTCCTATTCTTAAATAACATCAATGACTTGGTAAAGAATCTCTTTTAATTTTGTTAAGAAAATATATTGGATGAATAACTAGTTCTAGCTAGCTAGTAACTTCTACTTGTCGACGCTAGCTTTCATTTCCATATCTCTTCAAGGTCTGGGGTTTTGAGGGAAGAACTGTGTACCAGCCATGAAAGCGCTCAGTGGTGCTGGGTATAATGACGATGGATCCAATAATGCGGCTTGAGTCACTGCAGCAGCTGTAGTTACTGCTGCAGCAGTTGTTGTAATTGCAGCTGCAGCAGCCGATGATGTGGACTCAGCATGCTGATGTGGCCTAGGAGACAATTCAGAACTTCCAGGGCCATGATCATAGAGTATTCCTTTAAATAAATGGCCGCCGATAGAAACAGCCGCTTGGTATGCAAATTCGTCATCTGCTTCATCTATTGGACTCACACGAACGCAACGAAATACGGCCAGTGAACTCACCTCTGCTGGAAATGCAATGGAAGCTTCCATGCCTCCTATAATTATAATTGCATGCAACTGCATTATGTTAAACGCTGTATTCGAAAGATAATCAATAAGTATATAAAGCTAGGGCTGGCTAGCTACAAGTTGTGTTTGCTTTCTTTTCTCATTTTAATCACTAATTCAAATCCAAAATACACTTCAGATGTTTAACACTTGTTTCCATTTTGCTGGAGCAATAGATACATGCAATGAAATGTAGTGAGAACAGAAACCAATTTTGTTGGTTCCCTAAATGGAGACTATATTTATGCATATGCACTTGGTATGTCAAGAATTAGGGTTTGAAAGGAAGGCACCGCCAAGCTTAACAGAAAATAGGAAAAAAAAAAAAAAATACGGGATCGATCTCATAAAACTTTTGAAAGATCTTGGAAGAAAAGAGAAAAAATTTAATTTGTCTTTCAGATGCTTCGTTTTTCATTAATAAGTGTTATAATTTTTTATCTTTTAATCGTATACTCTATGATTATACTGTCAAAGTTACCATAGTAAGAACGCCAAAAATTTTAATTATAGCTAGCTAGTATGTACTGATCAATCCCTCCAGCTAGATACCTAATTAATTTTAAAGTATTATTTCCAGATTTATTTTTCATTAAGAATAAATGAAAACGTAAAAAGGGATCAAGAAAGAACAAACCCTACCCTTTCAAATGTCGGAAAAGAATGGAAGAGCTAGAGATTAGATTACGTTACCTGATGTGGTGGCAAGAGCATTCACCAAATGAGAATTACTAGTATGCAACATCAGTTCTCGTGGCCTCTTCGAACTCTCGCCTCCTCCTCCTCCTCCTCCTACGTCTTGTAGGACTCCGACGCCACCAGTTCTCTGGTGGTGGTGCCGTTGAGATTGTTGAAGAGCAGCAGCAGCTGCTAGTTGCTGTTGTCTCTCCCGTCTCTTCGAAGCCGGGACCCACGTGCTCTTAACATGAGTTGCACAATGATACCCTCTACTCTTACAGCACGTTCGGCATCTTGAATGCGAGCAATCTTTTTTGGCCTGGTTACCGCAATCTTGGCAACTCGTTCCTCCGCTTCCGCTTCTCATGCCTCTAGTGCCACTGCCGGTGCCGCTTCCGGTATGCTGAACTCCAGCAAGTGATTCGTGAGAAAAGCTAAGGAGGTTAGAGGAGGGGAAGAGGTGGTGATGGGAGTGTGGTTGCCATAGTTCGAAGCCGCGGGTGTAAGGAGGGACCGGATTGTCAGAAGGAAGGCTGTCCCCGTGGTGGGTGCCTCCTCTACCTAGAGAGAAACCAGCCATTGTAGTGTCTTGAGTTTGGAAGGGTTAAAAGCCATTAACTAAAGTGAGTGCCTATAGGAGGAGTATTAAATAAGAATGAATTGAATATGAGAGAGGGAGAGAGGGAGAGAGAGAGAGAGAGAGTATGAATAATGGATGAATGGAAGGAAGGGGGGATTAAATTAAATTAAATTAAAGGAATAGGATGGATCCGTACCTTTGTGTGAGGAAAAAAACAAAGAGAAGGAAGAGAGAGAGAATTGCTAGCGATGAGAAAGAGGAAAGAGGGTTATGCTCTTTATCTGGTTAGTTTGTCTGCGCCACACGACGCGGCGTTGGGATTTGTTTTCTCACTCTCTCTCCATCTGCTCTCTCTCTCTCTCTCTAGTCTCTACAGTAACAGTACTACTGTTTACTTGTTAATTTCTCTCTCTACGAAGATAGAAGATTGAATTGTTTGTGCGGACCGACAGAGGCCTCAAGGGACGGAGAAAGATAGCCAGAAAAGCTTAGAAAAGGAGGATGATTAAGGACACAGAATTAGAAGAGAGAGCACTGCAACGCCGCCATGGACTCTGCTCTGCTCTTGCCCTTTCTCTCTGCCACTTTGGCACTTTGCCTCTCTCTCTCTCTCTCTCTCTCTCTCTCTCTCTCTCTCTCTCTCCATTTATGAGGTTTCTTTTTACACCTACCCCTCAAACTTTCCCAATGTCCCAACACTGGTAAAATAGGTTTTTTTTTTTTTTTTTTTTTTGAGAAAAAACTTGGTAGGAGTGACTGGTAAAATAGTTACTACGTAAAATTGCATTAACACTCACTCCAATCAACTTCCATCATTCTTCTCAGCCAAGTACCCCAAGCACTGCTTATTTGTAAGGAAAAATTGAACTAAATAGACCATAATATAAATAAGATTCAGCTTACTAAAATTTTCTTAATAGATAGATAAATTAAATGGTTTATGTTCTTATACGTACGACAGTACTATTTTGAATGGATAAATACATACATACATACATACATACATACATACATAGTGCATCTGCATTGTCATATTAATTGTGAAGTCAACCTTAACTACTACCATCTGATATCATTCATGAATACCTCCAAATTAACCTCAAACTGACCGATCGATTTATTTCCAGACCTGCCTTAATTAATTTTACTGGGATCTTTAAGATCGTTTCGATCCAGATTAAAATAAAGGACCCGAATCAATCTCATTCTACAAGCTAAGGTCAGGTAATATTTGATCAGGAGGCGGATCCACATATATATATGGAACTAGAAGGGGCAATCACTGATCGATCTTTTTTTAATTTTGAGTTTTAATTAATAGAGATATCTATTGGTCGGACTCACTTCATGTGCTTTGGGTTAAATTTATGGTTCATATTAATTTTTTTTTTTTTTTTTTGGATGAATTATGATTAGTAATTAAATTATAAGTTAGAACATTACAAATGATGAGGAGTACGTGTAATTTATATAGGAATAGGAGTACATGATGGACGTACGTGTAATTTATTTAGAATGGATACAAACAAAGGATAAGTTTGTAAATTTGTTGGGAGTGAAAAAAGTTTAAGCAGCATCATTTGAGGAATAATTCAAAATGATGAGGAGGTGAGAGTGTGAATTATAGTGGGAGTGATGACTGATGACTGATGAGAGTACTCAGTACTGTCGCTCAGTTATTCTCCGTTCGTATCAAAACGTCCACATGCCGACACTACCACTAATAAACCATATAAATAATATCATAATTAATTATATAATTCACCAAAATAGGCAATTTCAATGATAATTTGCTTATTAAAATAACAAGTCAAAGATATATATCAACTGTTCAGATTATTAAAAACACGTACACGGTACACACATATATTATATATACAGAGAGCAAATGGTGAGAAAGAAAGTAAAGTTAATCTGAAAACTGGAGACATAAAGAAGCGAAAATGATTAAAGAAAGGAATTAATGCATATGTGTGTGTGTGTAACAAATAAAATAAATAACAATTGCCTTTAATTTGGTCTCCATCAACGGGCCGGGGGGAAATCTTGTACCGTAGTTACGAGATCAAAGGGTTGAGAATTGGCCGCGTGTCAGACAATCAGCCGTCCTTGGTTCGCGCAAAAACCGGTAACTTTTCTCTGTGACTCTTGCTTTACAAGTATCTCTGTTTTATCTCCAGTCTTAGTCAACACTGCAGATTATCTTCCCTTCCATATCTCCAAATAATTAAACCATCACAAAGAAAGGATCCGGCTAAATATATTGACAAAGCAATTTTTGCTTCGGTATCGCACAGATAGTACAATCAAAACGGTGCTACACTGGTTCGTGCGCTGCATCAAGTAAAAGCAATCGATCGACCTCAAATTAAGGTCTGGCAGGTACTAAACAATATATAATAAAATTTCTTATCTAAGTTGACCACCTTACATTTAATTTATTGACCAAATAATTAATGCATTCCTCCCACATCAGTCATGCATGACTCATGATAACTTTAAAATATTATCTTAATTAACACACTTCTACATGTTTACTTTAAGGAAAAATTGTGAAATTGCCACTACAAAATCTTGAAATTATGAGATTGTCACTACAAACTTCAAAATTGTGAGAATGCCACTATAAAACGTTCATAATTGTGAAAATGCCATTAACAGTGTATTCTTATAATATTTTTATCAAAAATGAATTTGAAGAGGCGATATCAATTGGAGTATTACTGTTTTTGTATGAAGGGTATAATCGGAAATACATAATTATGTATATCAAAATAGTATTTTTCAGTTATTTTTTGATAAAAATATTATAAAAATACACTGTTAATGGTATTTTCACAATTATGGACATTTTATAGTGGCATTCTCACAATTTTGAAATTTGTAGTGGCAATCTCACAATTTCAAAGTTTTGTAGTGGCATTCTCACAATTACCCCTTACTTTAAATGTATACATAATATAATATATATTTTTAACTTGAGATATTGATAATGTTTTAAACCAAACTAATTAAACACGTTGTTAAATTAAAAATTGAATTATGAATGTATCTTAAATCGTATTAGTGGTCGATGTAGATAACTTACATATTAAAGGAGAGATAAATTATATAATTATATAAGCAAGTTAAATGACGTTTCATCGAAGACCTTTAGTACATATATATATTTGCCATGCTGAACGTTCTACACGGCGTACAAACCCATGGATTTTCAGAAGAAGTTTTTAGATTGGAGTTGCACAAATTTTGAAGCAATCGGACCGATATGATTTTATATCGGAATGTGCCAAGGGAATTCAGAAGAGGACGCTTTTTTTGATTTAGAGGGACCGAACCTCTTTAACTATTTGTGTGATAGGGCTGAGATGGCTATTAATTGATGGTCTCCTCAATAATTCTCCTAATGACGTTTTCTAGTTCTAAGAGTGTTGTGGTTCGAAGTGTTCCGTCTTAATTGCTCTAGTTGACTTAGTTATTATTAGTTATTTTTTGTCTTAAATGTTTCTATTTTCAAGTTAGCTGTTATTGATTTTATATATTTTGGATTTTGTAAGAACTTGGACATTTCGTAATGAAACAGGTGGTATCTTCACTTTTTCAAAAAAAAAAATATTGGAATGAGCCATGTAGAACGTAATCTGAATGCCATATTTTTTATAATTGGATATTAAGAATGGCTAAGACAATCAATTAATATTCAAATAGATTGCTTTCACAATAATATGGATTATAATAAAACTTAAATTTTAGTTATGCTTAGATTATATTCAAGATTGTTAAAATATATATATTGTCAATTAATAAAAATCATAGTCTTATTAACTAAATAATAGAATATTAATTGTTCCCGATGGGATTATATATAGTAGCACATAAAGTATTCGTGCAAAAAAAAAAAGAAAATCTTAAAGTATTTAATTATTTGACAAAAAAATCCCTTAAACTTGATAATCGATCCTAGCTTATTATCCTTAATTTCAGCTAGGTTACCGGGCTGAGGTGCAATTACTAAATCTAAACCGTATTTTTAAGTACTGTGACACAAATTTCAAAACAAACTCGATCGATCGATGGATCTGATCAGTCGATATCTACAACTGACTGACTAAGACTAAATCCAGATGGCTATTGGTTTAATTTCCTACAATATAATATAATATAATATAATTTACTCGATCAGGTACCTGAGGGACGAGGCCGGAATGCCAGATACACAGATTCACGAGGGCATGCACTAGGAAACTTAATTTTATCCACCTTAACTAATCTTGCTAAATGATATAATATAATATAATATATATAACATAAATCATCCTTAACTTTAATTTGTCCGAAGTACTGTTAATCTCACTCATCCTCATTATATCCAAACCCAAACTCATTCTGTACGCGGCTATATATATATATATATATATATAGCTAGAAATTAATAAATATATTTCTCTTTAGAAACTGATCGAGTGCAAATTAATTATAAGAAACTTAATTTGATGAATGGTGCAAATCATATATATCATTGATAAGTTTTTGTTGTAAGTCTATAGTTAATGGTGTTTTTCTTCAAGTTAATTATAATTCATTTTGGGAGATGATTTAGACATGGTTTAATTTGAAACAGATCAATGTATAATTAAAGGACAAACATTAATTATTGGCATATGCTTGCTTAATTTGATGCCATTACAGAGGAAGATTAAGGGGTGATAGAGTTTGGATTTCAAATAGATAATATGAAGATTTTATGGCAAGTTGTTAGGCATCTTTATATATATATATATATATATATTTGTGCTTCTATTGGTTATAATTTTGTCCTTTTTTTGAAGGTAAACTTAATTTTATGTTTCGCTATATATATTTGTCCTGCATGCATGCCATGTGTGTACGTGGGTATATTCTTATTTAAGTATTATTTTCTTGAATTTAATTTGTTATGAAACTAATATTAATGATATTAATTTTTCCTCCAAAAAAAAAAATGAAACTGCCTTTTTTTTTTTTTTTTCAGAAGGGAACAACCTAGCTATATATATATATATATATATATATATATATATAGATGTTTGTATCAATACTTTAATTTTGTGCAGAGGACAGGACTACTGATGCAAATGGGATCGAACCCAAAAGTGTATATGAAAAAGGAAAATAATTAATAAACCGTTGGAGAGCTGGACTGACGTCTAACGTACAAGGAAATTAATTATGGCGAAGAAGTGTCTTTAATTGACATGAACCTGAACCTGAACCAGAACCAGATTGAGAGAAATCGAAGAGGGAATCAACTACAGTACCGTAGCAACAGGAGAGAATCCAATCGCAGACAAGTACTTGCAGTTTTTGTTTGTTTGTTTTAGTTTTAGTTTTAGTTTTAGATTTAGGTTATATACATACGATACGTGGAGGATGTGGTGGTGGAGTACTAGTACTACGGCTGAATTATATATACTTTATTTATTGTATAGCATTAAATGCTGCGCCGATCCTTAAATCCACGGAATATGTCCACTGGGCCCCACCCTAAATAGGCGTGCCCATTGTCTAACTCATTCCACTCTTCTCCAGTCTTTATCTCACTTCACATCTCCATTATATTAGATTCTTCGTATGAAGTTGCTCTTAATTAGCTTCTAAAATATTAACACTGTCAATTTCGAGTTTGGTCTATGCATGTTTATCATCCAATACATCAAATTTGTTGAAAGCAACCAAAACCCATCATTTCAAGTTTTTAATTGCCACAAATGAAGAACCACATATACAAAAGGTTTTTGTAATTTATCATATGTATAATTAATTAGAGAAGATATAATTTGTAGAGGTTGTGTTTAATTTTATTCTAATTTTTTTAAACCATAATTAGAAATATACGATTTAGGGAACCAACTTTATTTTTAACTATAAGTACCGAAGAGGTTATTTGGTACCCTTCATTTACATTTAAGCAATACTGAATGGTCTATTTAGTACCATTCCAATTTATTCTTTTAGAGTATGCTTGGATGCACTGAGAATAATGCTATTTTTATAATAGCAGTGTTACTCTATTCTAAAGTCCATCCAAACGCTATTCTCTTAACCCAACAAATATCTTAAATAGCGTGAATGAGTTTTTCAATAGTAGCTATTCCAAATAATGCATCAAAACAACTTTTTAGCTATTCCGGATAGCTTTGAGTTAGCACCATTCTCAAATAGTAGTTATTCTAGCTATTCTCAATAATAACTATTCTAGCTATTCTAAAGTGTATTCAAACGCATCCTTACTTGACATAAACTATGAAAAAATGGTTAAGTTGGGAGGTACCGCATAAACGTAAATGAGGTGTATGGAATAGGCTATTCAATACTTATATTTTTGTAAAAAAAAAAAAAAATCAATCAAGTTGGTTTCCTAAATTAATTTGTAAAATAAATTGGTTTAGGAGGAATATATATTGTGAGCTAGTGGTGACAAATATAGACGTAACATGTTGATATCTATCGACTATCCGCAATAGAAAATAGAAAATGGTTAGAATAAAAAAATGGATATGAATATGGTAATGCTGGTGAAAGATATGTAAAAAGTGGGGGGAGAGTCTCAAATCTCAATGATGCAAGTGTTTTGTCTCTCTTCTAACCTCGAGCCCTGTGCTGCCTCTCAGGAGAGTTGACCCTTTTCTTTCTCTTTTTTTTTTTTTTTCCTTCTCTTTCCTGGCTGGCATCATATTATATTATATTATATATTACCATGGAGAATAGAATAGAATAGAATAGAATAGAATATAATATAATATAATACAAGCACCATTAATTACTCTGGCCCACTTACTGTTAACTATTTATTTTATTAACTAATTAATTGTAAAGTTCATTATCTTATCTAAGACCAAGGGTCATTAGTAAAGTTTAAAGTTTAAAGTTTGATGACGGTTATTATTACACAAAAGCATGCACTTCCTTTGGTTTTAAAGAGCCGTTTGTTAATTAATAATTTCAATTCAATGGCAAAAGAAAAGCGATCCTTGTAGAGTAAAGCAAATTTATTAAGTGTTTCAGTAATTCAAATTTAGGGTCCAAAAAGTTATTATAGCGTCCGTAGCTCAAATAGCGCGTTTTGATGCTATAACTTATTGTTTAGGGTCCAAAAATACTATAGCGCACTATTTAGAATACTTATATATATATATATATATATTGAAACTACAAAATAAATGTGCAACAGTTAGTTTAAATAAAAAAATAATTTTATTGCAGATATATATTATTCACATTGAATAAATTTGGGAACATTGGGAGGGATGGATAAGCATAAAGTAGTCTAAGGTACAAATTAAGACAAGGGGATTAGGGGAGTAGTGCAAGATCATGATATGTTTTTTTTTTAAATCTTAACAGCTGCTGCTAAGTGAAGATCATGATATGTTGGTAAGAAAATAAAGATAAAAATGTATCAGTACAAAAAAGTGTTGGGGATTGGGGAACCCCAAGACTAACAGACTTGTATAGGATACCATGTGAAGAATATTTAATTAATGGCGAAACGTGTTTCTATTAAGTATTAACACTACCCAACAAAATTTAATTAACTTTATAAACTGCCAGCTCACCAATAATGCGTCACATTGTTCTATTAATACGCGTAATTAAGAGTATTCTGATGCGCTAGCAAGCTGGTCATATTACTTGCAATAATTATTTCAGTATTCCTCCTACAATATCGCATGGTCCCACTAATTATTATTCTAAAATTCTAGCAGCATTATTTCTCTAGTCTCTACTAATTATATAGTTTTTCTTTTTACAATCCCCACACTCGTTCCCGCATTAACCTTTCTCTAACAAAAATAGTTGACTTCATACAAATAAATACTTCAATACATAGATATAAATATTTTCAGCACTTAGATATTAATACTTTCAATATCATATGTAAAAAATACTTAGATATTTATACATTTATAGCTACAAATACTTAGATTATAAGATATTAACACTTAACAATAGTTATCCACATACATATAAATATTTTATTGTATAAGTATAAGAGGAGGGTTCAAATGCACCCAAATGCACTCTATCTTTTAAATCATTTTTCTCCGTTTTTAAAGTCCGAATAGTCAATCCGAACCGTTATATGCGATCTATATATTAAGATGTGCTTGGAGACCAAATTTTACATTTTTTTGGAATTTTTTTACTATTTATTAAACCACTTTTAAAATCCCTGATTTTACATTGTCTGGACCATTGGATCAACGATTTTTCAAAGTGGCTTAATAAATAGTAAAAAAGTTCCAAAAAATGTAAAATTTGGTCTCCAAGCACATTTTAATATATATATCACATCTAATGGTTCGAATTGACTATTTGGACTTTGAAAATGGAGAAAAAGGATAGAGTGCATCTGGGTGCATTTGTAAAAAATACTTGTAAGTATAGGTATAATACTTGTACAATAAGATATAAATACTTGCGTGACGAAAAATCTGAAAATACGTCATCATGGATCTCATTTGAAAGAAAAAATTGTGAAGATTTTGCAATCCCTGCAAGTTATATTTCTACATTTAATTTTTGGTGGTCCCCTCACAGGTACAGTGCTGTGGGTACTATTATCTTTGCATTACAATACCTACACAATAAATAATTGTTCACCTCATAGCTATAAATACTTTCATACATAGGTATAAATACTTTCATGCATAGATATTAATACTTTAGGAAAAAAAATCGAATTGTGAAGTTTTTGCAATCCCTACAAAAAGTTATTTTTTCACATTTTATTTTCAATAGTCCCCTACGGGTACTTTAGCACAGGTACTGTTATCAGTTTTATAGATTGAAAATTTATATATTCTCAAACAAAGCAATTGGAAAGAGTAGGTAATTTATGGAATGAAATCTCCTCCTATTCTCAAAGAATAAGAGGACCCTCCTCTTCTAATTTTGTGTCTATCTCTCTTTTGGAAGAGAGAAAAATAGAAATAACAAGGAGAGAGATAGACACAAAAAAAAGAAGAGGAGGTTTCTCCTATTCTTTGAGAATAGAAGCAGATTTTGATTCGTAATTTATTGCTCAAAAGGTTATCAACAAAGCCTTATTTAAATTGAGACCTAAACTATATGATTTGTGTTGAAGTTTGCACTAAAGGTTTACATTCATGAAAAAAAAATTATATTTGTGTAGCACTAAATTTGTTTGCACATATATCTTATTGCAAATTGAATAGATATAACTGAACTTTGGATAGAGTATATTCAAAGACCTTTCGACAAAATCCAATTTCAATTTTAATTTTGGTTCTCGCCCAAGAAATCATTAAAAATACTCCTCAAACAATGGTTAACAAGCATTTATACATATTATTTGGAATCTATACTATATAAACTAGCTATAGCATTTAAAATAAATCGGAACCAGATTTTGGAAATGTTTACCTGAGGTAAAACTATGTAAATTAACATATAGAAGATTAATTAAGAATGTCAAATTAAACAATGTGATGCATATGCATGCAATTGTGTTTTTTTAAAATAAAAATAAATAAATAATATAAAAGTGAAAAATTTAGTCAAAAAAAAAAGAGTACCTAACGTATTAGTGTAATCGATCGTAAACGTATTAAAATTAAAAAGTTATATCGTTAATTTTATGTATACGATAATTAAGATGAAATTAGAAAATAAAATCATCTACTAAAATGCTTCTTGTGCATGAAATCATCATGTACTACGCAATAGACATATGCGACTATATATATTTTAAATTAATGGCAGTTTCAAAGCAATTCTTATAATAATAAATTAAATGTTTATGCTATATATAGAGAGAGAGAGTTGGACTACAGTACTTCGCGAAGTAAAAATGAGTATTTTACTTCACACTCATATTTTGCGGTTATTTTTATTAATACCCAAAAAAAAACATTTTTACCAAAATAACTTGAAATTTTTTTTTTTAAATCTAACCAGACCTCCAGGATCACTGGCGGTCCAGTTCCATACTAGACTGCTAGGATCCTGGGCGGTCCAGTAAGGACCAGATCGCCAGGATCCCTGGCAGTCCAGAATGAATTAATCCGCAGCGGTGTCGTGCCCCCTTTCCTTCTCTGTGTAGCGAGCTAGAAAGAAAAAAAAAAAGCTCCGCCAGCCCGCACCCACCCAGCCCCGCCCAGCTCCGCCAGCGCTGCCACCCAGCTCCACCAGGTGCACCCTCTCTCTCTCTAACCCATTTCGACTCGTTTTGCCCCTCTCTCTCTCATAGTGGTGTCTTTGTGGTGCATTGACCGTGATTTGGTGATTTCTGAAATTTTTGGAGGCGAAGCGAAGGATCTCGAAACCGACCGCAACCCGCTGACTCGTTGTGTGTTCAAGCTCTCTCAGGTAATTATCTAAATCAAAACTCGTTATGAATTAGTTGTTCTGAATTGCTTGTGACCTTGCCGGGTTGTTGATTTTCCCGGAAAGCGACCCGATTAGGGTTTAGGGTTAGGGTTAATTAGTTAAATTTGTAAATGAATTGTGTTAATTGGTTGGTTATGTAAAATTAGTTGTAAATAAATTGTGTTAATTGTGTTAATTGTGTTAATTGGTTGGATATCGGCTTTGGAATTGTAAAATTATGATCGAATTTGTCAAATTGCTTCAATTTTGGGTTATTAATAAAAATTTAGGGTTAGAGTTAGGATTTACCTTTTTTTTGGGTTATTTTGGTAAATACCCACAATTTTTATAATTTTATAATTTCATAATTTATTCTATATTAGAAAAAGACCACAAGATAAACAAATTTAATTAACCGTGATTGATCAAATTTAAAAAAAACAGTTAGTGCCTTTAATTTGTATTAATTATAAATAGTTAAAATAAAATATATGATATGAAATGCACGTTTCTTGAAACATAACATTTATATGATATTTGAATGAAAAAATAGAAAAGGAGTACCGGTTTATAGCACTTTTATGTGTTACAAAAAATGTGCAATGGGTTATGGGCCATGGTTACAAATCCGCTTATTGGGGAAGGGCATGGAGGGTATCGGTGCCAACTTTAATTATTAAAGCAATATTATTACAAATTGGGACGGATTTAAGGGGAAAAGGGCTTAAGTTCCTATGATTTAAAAAAAAGTTACAAATTTTATATGTAAGTTATATTATTTTTAATAAATTATTTAGTTTATTTTTATTATTAACGGAGTATTCGTCTGATTAAAGCAACAAACTATGCATGTTGACTCCGATAAATTTCTGATTCTCTGATTATAATGCATGTATCATTGTCAATTAATCGGTTGAATCTGTAAATTAATTGGTTTAGTTCGTAAGATTGTGGTTGGTTAGATTTTAAAAAAAAAAATTTGAGGTTATTTTGGTAAAAACGTTTTTTTTTTTTGGTATTAATAAAAATGACTGAAGAAAATATCCTCGTAAGTTCAAGGTAAAAGAATGATAACCTCCTTAGAATTAAATAGGAGCAAATAATGAAATGAAATATATAGGAACAAAAAATTGACTTAAGAATCAGATTTACATGAATCTTATAATTTTAGAGATGAAAATGAAAAGACACAAAGGAGAAAATTCTATGAAAAAAAAAGAAATTGTATCAATGAAGAACCAATTTATTTTTTAAATAATCAAAGAGTATTTTTAAAACTTAGATATTTTAGCATTAAAATTTGGTGAATAGAAATGACATTGTTTGAAACAATGTTATCATAATCGGACCGGATATTAATTCGGTATAGCTTCGGGTCAAGGGTTTACCGGTTGGACCGCAGGGTCAATCGGTTCAACCGCTGATTTTTTTAATTTATTGAATTTGGTATTGAGCTACTAAATTCTTAGCTTACTCAAATGCAATTGCAGTAATATATTGTGCATAGAGTTAAATTTGAGTAATTCATTACATAAGTAATTTAAATAATAATATCTATATTTTTTTTCAAATTGGTGCACACCAATATGTCTGTGACATATAAAATATTATCAATACAATATTAAATTTAATACCGATAGAATACTTATTACTGATTTAAAAAAAAATTAAGTCAATACCACATTAATATAATCCAATTCATTAATACAATACAAATATTTAAAAATAAGAAAAAACAAATAGAATCTCTCATAAAGTTAGAGTGTAAATCCTATTTTTACAAAAAGAAAATAATAAATGTTACACACATAACAAAAATAAATATTTTCAAACATGTCTAACATAAATCTTTATGTAATTAAAAAGTAAAAAAGAAAAAATATGTTTTCTTTTGTGATATATACAAATGAAATAATTGTTTCTAAATGATCTTTTAACATTTAACAACAACAATTCAGGTTGTATTTGACTTTATAGTTTAAAAGCTTTAAATTAATAGATCACTTGGGTTTCTTGGTAGTCGAGACCCGAGTTCAATTAAAAAACTTTAAAAGACTACGGTAGTATGGTGAACACCTTTATCTCTTATATTAGTGGGTCCCACAATGTAAGAAGCTCCTTCTCTTTTCACTTCCTCCACAATTTGTTTTCTCATGGCCTCTAAATCAAAAAATTAAAGTAATCTGTTTTGAATCGGTTTTTTCCTCAAACGGTTCAGCAATTTTTCAGTTAAACCGGGCCGGTCAAACCGGTTTTGACCGGTTCATTAACAGAAACGATATTTTAAAAGAACCAAACCAGATAGGTAGCCGGGTCCGATTTTTTTCGGTCTGACCGCCGGTCCGGTCCGGTTTTGATAACACTGGTTTAAAACACCAAATACCTTGCTGTCGTCGTTTCATTTTCCTTCTCTTTTCATCTCCTCTAAAACACCAAATACCTTTTCTCTTCTTAATTTGTGATTGTTTAATATTTTTTTTGGTAAATGTAGTATGCCTAAATCTAGACGGTGGGGATTACGGCCTGCGCCTGGAGCTGGTCCGGCTGGAGCGGGCCCGTCATCCGATGAGGATATGGCTGGAGATGGAGCAGGATTTGAGCATCCGACTAGAGCAGGTCAGTCGTCTGAGGCTGAGCCTAGCTATCGCTACCACGATCCTGACACCTTCAGTCCTCTTTTGTGGACCCATCACGTTAAGCACCGTGTCTCATTAGCATCTCTTGAGGTACGTGATTATTATGCGTAATGTACATATTACTAAAAAAATAACACAATTTGAGTCTCAGAAATTTATAATAAATACATGACGATGGCTTGCTTACGGTGAGTCACCGCAGGTCTGAGATTCCGTTTGTTCCCCATCCGTTGATGACCCAATGCCTCTTGCAGCTTGGGTTGTATCAGATTGCCGTGATGCCACAGTGTAATATCAATCTGTATCTAATGCACGGTCTAGCGGAGAGATGACGACCTGAGACGCATACATTTCATCTCCCGCCTGGAGAGATGACAGTCACCCTCGGTGATGTGAGCGCCCTGTGGGGATTGCCTATCGATGGCGAGCCCATAGGTGGCGTCTCAGACCATCCAGACCTGCAAAGGATGATACCGGAGTTGTTAGGGTGTCATCCAAATCAGCTGCAGAAGAAGTTCAACAAGAAGAAGGGGGAGGAGGAAGAGGCCCGGTCTTCTGCTTACTGTATTTCTCTGAAGTCACTCCGGGCTCACATCAGCCTAAGAGGTGGAATTGGGGTGGAGCCGTTCTCGCCCACTTATACAGATCCCTGTGTCATGCTTGCTTGGTAAGTCTGTACTAATTTTGTTGTTTCTTTAAAGTTGAAAATTCATACCGAGTTCTTATTTACAATTAAAATTTCAGGTGAAGAACAAGCAGATTCAAGGGCCACTTATTCTACTCCAGTATTGGTCGTGGTCACATCTGCCCATATGTCGGCCAGATATACCACATCCACCTCCCTGTTGGAGAGATCCAGACCCAGACAGATGCCCCGCATATGCTGCTATATGGGGGCAGGGATCACGACTACCAGGAGACGAGCAAGGGGGTTTCTTATGTCCGGGGTCAGCTCCAGATGCTCCGACATTGTAACATCGATTGGTTCCTGTATCGTGCATTTTATCGTAGCGATCTTCTGAGCCGGTTGACATTGGAGCAGAGACCACTCTAGTTTTATCAGGGACCGTTAGTTTGTTACTGGATAGTGGAGTACCATTATCCCGATCGGCTGACCCGACAGTTCGACTTGGATGCCTTCATCTCGGAGTACCCGCTAATTGGTCAGGATGAGACGGATTGGTTCCACAAGTAAGTACTGTCGACAAAGGAAAAAATATTGTTATCACTTTACTGTTATCATTTTAATTTCGTTTCTGGACTTTATAATTAATTGTTAATGCAAAACGACTCACTGTAAGCCCAAAGTCGACAGGAGGCAGCGTTTCAGCTTGGAGTACGACTGGGCTAGACATCCGGAGCAACACTTATGGAGTCTACCATCTCCTGAGTTATTGCCTATAGGTCCCGGGCATTTGAGATATGAGGTCTGGTACCAGAGACACGGCATGCCGTCAGTCTACCTTACAGGCCATTACGGCGACACGCTTCGACGTAGATTGATGAAGGATTCATTTAGTCGTTTCTTGCCTTGGGGTTCGATCCATGCTCGTGCGGTAAGTACAACTGAAATATACTTTAATTAAAAATTACAAATTTTAATTACTTATTGTTGTCATAATCATGATAATATGTTGTGTGCAATTACTGGCAGCTGTGATAGGAGCTGGACACATCTTGGTCTGCATGGCGAGGGATGCTTGGCGAGCCATAGGATGCCAAATGCTCGAGCACACGGCACCAATCGTGGAGATAGGCGGTTGGGAAGGCCGCCTCATTGGGATGCTGCGCGATGCTGGAGAGAACATTAATTGGAGGGAGGCGATCAAGACTACCAGGCGAAATCCGGATCAGCCACCAGTCCCTATCTACGCCTCCGAGATGCCGCCACCTCCTGCAAGTGATTACAATTTAATATTAAAAGTATGACACGCATAATCATTTTATTTTCCTCGAATTCTCGGTTCTAATTAAGTTAACTTTCAATTATGCAGCTGATGACTCAAGTTGGGCATTCCACGAGTGGATTCTGAATACCCAAGGATGGAACGCTTACTACAATAAATATGGAGTTCCGGTGGAGATTGGCCCAGTATGTCAGCTTTCTATATTTTATAGCAGAGTTTTTTATATATAGCAGATCTGACCTTATTTAAATGTAGGATGGAGTACCTGCTCGGCAAGACCCTCTCGGTTTTAGCACGAACGACCTTCCCGAGGAGGATACAAATGACGAGGTGATTGCCTCTTCGAGACTAAGATACAGAGATACGATGCAGCACGACTATGAGGCTGGTGGGAGTGCATCTCAGACCACAGATGGATTTGTATCTGCATTATTTGACGCACCGCCTCCTACCACCTATGCACCTAGCTGGGCCGAGGATCCATGGGAGATGCGTACGCAGACCACCGATGTCGAGTCAGCCATTCCATTTGATCCATGGGGAGCCGATACAGGTACGCTGTACATGTATACACAGGGCCCGGGGGAGGTTGACCTCACTGGTGATGAGAGTTAGGGTGGAGAGGAAGACTTAGGAGATGTGAGTCCTCACTCCCAGCAGATACTGAGGCGTGTGCAGCCAGACAAGGAGCTCAAAGGCAAAGCAGCTACTAGATTCAGTCCCTCGGGGAAGAAGCATAGGAGATGATTGCAGTTTTCTTATGATGTATTTATTATGATTGCAGTTCTTTTATGATGTATTTTGGACTGTAGTATTGTTATGATTGCAGTTTTATTTTATATTTCATGTTGGTTTTTATGTTTTTTCTGCTTTACGTCGAAACGGTCTTCTGAAATTACAACGTATCTGTTTCGTCAAATCATAACTAACAAGTAAAGTTCACGAATACAATTAAAGTTCAACGATACAACTGAAGTTCACCAAAACAGATGCTAGGGACCAGACCGCTGGTGTCTATAGCGGTCCACTAGCTGTCCTATAAAATCATCATTTTCTCTCTCTAGCACACACTGCAAAGAAGGAGAAGGATAGAGCGCAGGCGATTGTTTGGGCGATTTCAGACGATTTTCTAGGCTACTACATCTATAGGTATTTTTTTTTTCATTCCTTTGTAATTATTTTATAATTACTGTATGTTTATTGTACAATTAGTCTATGTTTGTGGTTCTGTTGAACAGGATGGACAATAGCGAAAGAGGTACTCATGCTGCCAAATGTCACTGTGATGCAATACTTCTTTTGACAAGAGTTGGTGTGAAATATCCCATTGAAAATCCACCCCTTTCAGACGATGACTTTGTTGAAAATCCATATGGATATGGTCTGGAAAAAAAAATTTATGAAGACCCTCCAACCCCAGACTTTGTTCCATGTACTCATACTAGTAAGGCGAGCACATCATCGGGTGTCACGAATCAGAAGCCGGCGGCTAAGAATACTGCTGTTAAGAATTCGGCTGCTAAGAAGTCAGTTGGTAAGAAGCCGACTGCTAAGAAATATGATTTTTAATTCGTCAATTTAGTTTTTCCGTTGTGAGATGTTTTTTAATGTATTTTATCATCTTGTCAGACAATTTATCATTTATCTTTGAATTAATTATTGAATATGCTAGATAATATAACTGTAGTTATAAAGTAGTCTAACATAGTCTAACAAGTAAAGTTCACGAATACAATTAAAGTTCAATTATAGAACTGAAGTTCACCAATATTCATAACTTAGTTCAAACCAAACAGAATAAGTTCACCCAAGCAAAATAATAAGTTCATCTTTCAATGCTGATAACGGCCAGACATGAAGCATGGATCAATGTTGATAACGGGTCTGATGAATGGCACAGCTTGGATACAAGGACCAAAAGCCCATGCTATGCCCTTGAATTGTTGAACTCCCTCTATTAGTACTCCATTCTTGTCATAAATGGGGCCATGCCACCGCTGAAATACAGTGGCGGGATTTGTACTTGCCATAGCCCAGAGCAATAGTGCCAGATAGTCGTATAAATCCTTCCAACTACCGAATATTCTGCAAATCGCAAGTTCACGACCTCTCCACAACCTGTTATATTTTGGGATTACATTTATGTATTTGTGTCTGACGGCCAAAGCCACTGCCTTGATACTCATCGATGGGTCCAACTTAATGTCTGCCTCAATTGCATCGATAATTAGTCAAGCTGCCAGATTTGAATGGTCTGTCCTTGCGAACGCAGACTTGCATGTATGAGGTAGTTCACACTTTTTAATTATCCATGCTTCTCCCGAACCCGCAGGGGTTGCATAAAGGCGAAACTCGCAACGAGGGGCATTTATGCATATCACAACCAATCTTTTTGATTCCCTTCTATGTAATATACATTTCCAGTTGCCGTGAACATGAGTCTCATGAATTTTCTTTACAAATTCATCTATGTTGGTATAGACTTGCCCTGGGGCAAGTTCACGATTGTATTCAACACGAGGACCAAAGAAACTACTGTCAGCCTCTTCAAAAGCTGTGGTATCGTTGAATGTGGCGACAGGATGCCTATTCCCCCGACCCCTGATTGAGAATTTTTATTCCCTGGACAAACCTGGTACATTTGCATCACCATCTGATAAGTCATCAGATTCCCAAATTCCTTGGTATTCATCTCCAGTTTCCATTTCTCTTTTCGGTATGGCATCAATAGCATCAACATCAATATTAGTATCATTTCGATTAACGAATAATTGTATCGATACTCACTCTGGTATAGCTGGAAATGTAGGGATTATGGGTGTCTGTCTAGGTGGTGGTGGTGGGGGTAAAACTTTAGAAAACTCATGGGAGTTATGGTACCCCGGGTTGTCATAACAGGGACTGTGGTACCCCTAGTTGTCATGAGGGGAGTGGTGGTACCCCTGGCTGTCATGAGGGGAGTGGTGGTTCTTAGTTTGTAATAATCTAGAAGTCAATAATACGATAATTTATCATAAAGCTTTGTTCATGAATTGGATGATTAATAGCATTTTGTTGCCTTGAGTATTATTGCATTTATGGATCATTTCGAGTTCATGACTGAAATTGTGAAACTCCATAATATAGATGATATATACTCTTAATCTTAAAAGGTCACTGACCAAGCTAATTAGCAGGAACACTAATTACCGCTATAAGGTTAGTATGTGGATTAAAAGAT
Organism: Carex pumila; assembly: GCA_033356055.1. Lineage (NCBI taxonomy): Eukaryota > Viridiplantae > Streptophyta > Magnoliopsida > Poales > Cyperaceae > Carex > Carex pumila. The sequence continues at coordinate 74,477 of JARJHM010000016.1, read as the reverse complement.
GGTTAAGTTTTACAAATCACCTGACACGAGATGTCATTTTAATCACATAGATACATGTTCTAGGAACATGGTATTTGGCAGACCTCGAATTAAACATTAAATAGAATTATGTTCGTGTCATTTATGTTTTAATTCAGTGTCACGTTCTACAGTATGGGGTATTTATCGTTCCCACTAAGAAATATGTATGTGTGATTGTTATCCACCGCTGTCCGTAAAAAACAGTTATAACGGTAGCATTCCCATATGTATAGCTTAGCTGAGGAAGTGATAGTCTACCAAGAATACTATTTGTCCCTCGTATTTTATACGAGCTATAGCATCACTTGGCCCCTTGATAGAGTAAGATTATCAACGCGCGGTATGATTACAAGAGTAATCATATTTGATAAACTGCTTAAGATCAAGAAAAGATTAAGTTTACAAGGATGACACACATTTACCTTGAAACTAATCTGATAGCTATGAGATAGAAGAACAGACACAAGTAAATTGTTTACTGGATCGTGATATTGTACAGTACAGCATCATCTGTGTAATTGGATGGTCATGATGTGTTGCCAGACGCCACCCATGATTATAGAAGTTAAAACAGTTTTAACTCTATTTACCAACATAACACAGATCCTATTGGGTCACACCATATAGGAGTTAATCGGAGAATCTTATTGTGATTGATTATAAATTAGTTATGATCAATAGTAAGATGGTTATAATTAATTATACGTGTTATAATTAAATTATAAATGTTATGTAAAAATAACAAGCAAAAATATTGGTTAATTTATAAACGTGTGTGACACGTTGTATAAAAGTTAACCGGTTAATTTATAAATGTACAGGACACGTTGTATAAATTACTAAAATAACAAACCGCAAGAAAAATATATATATAATTGTTCAGAATAATTATACGAATATTATTTGTGTTCGGGCCGAGGGCATTCGGGTCTTTTCAGATTCGTCTTTATCCGCATGACATGTCATCGATTTTATCCAGATGGCATGTCATCAATCCTATCCACAAGGGAAAAATGGTCATTTCACACCTATGCCACCTTGCATGATGTAGAAGCATGGAGAAGAATGTGGAAGGGTGTGGAAGGGGTATTTTGGTCATTTCACATATAAAAGGATGAGGTGTCAATGGCATACCTTGTAAATAGGCCGAACTTGGAGGGCATTTCGGTCTTTTGCGAACCTCCTCAAAAGCCTATAAATAGAGGGGTGCATGTAGAGAGAAAAACCACTAATTCACACATATCGTTTCGTGCAGAATCGAATCGGTATTTTCTCTCTTTCTCGGTTTCTCTCCCAGATAGTGTTTCGGTTGAGAAAAGAAAGTTATACGTAGTTGACGTATAATCTTGCGGATTGTTGTGGAGTATATTTACGGGATCGATGAATAGTGTTTTACCGAATTTTGCGGTATGTCAGTTTTGCATATTAATGAAACTGAGCAACCAAAAATTCATGTTTACGGGTTTTCGTCTTTTCCCCGTGAATAGTGTTTTTGCAGAATTCCGCAGTTTACGGTATTTCTGGCAGAAGAAATTAACCGCTCTCTGGTTAGTCCTAGTGGATAACCGATAGAGGCATCAGACGTCTGATGCTCCGAGATGAGTCGATTCCTTCCGTGATGTAGCTCTACACGCTCGGTCTGCATTCCAACCGTGATTTGGAAACAAGGTATAAATATGTTATATTAATCTATTTAGTTTGTAAGTAGATTAAAGTTCTATAAATCAATCATGGAGTAGATCTGTAAAAGGATTAAATTGGGTTTTGATGCCAAAGGAATACTGAAGGTGGACCTCATTGGAAAGTTTCCTGACATACCCCGTTTAATCCTGAGCTTAAGTTGGCCGTAGAAATTTTTGTTCTACGGTCATTCTGCACCTTAAGCCTAAACGAGTTTTGGCTACCGCGAAACTCCAAAAATGGTATCTGAAACCCAATAGTGGTACCCCTGGTTGTCATAAGCTGAATTGTCATAACCTGAAGGTCCAGCAGGGGGGCCCTAGAAGGTCTAGCTCCAGCCGCACTAAAAGGTCTAGCTCCAGCCTGGGGAACCCTCCTGGAATATAAGTCTATCATCGCGACCCCCCTAGACTCAAATTGTTGGTACACAGCCTTCCACAACTCCTCATCTGTTATAGGAAAACTCACAAAGTAAGGTCTACCCGCCCCAGCCCGTTGTGTGTCAATTCGGGTAGCCAATTCTAAGTCATACCGGTTGGGATTTATACCAGTCTTTTCGTATACTAGTTGCTTAAGTTCAATAAATGTGGTTCTTTCATTAACCTGCAAGCCGAATGAGGCATCTTTCGAGTAATACACACCATCTACACCCTTAGTTCGCTTACCGCCCACGTACAATGCAACCGGCATTTTTTCCTTAACAAATTACATTTTAAAAAAAAATTTCATAAGAATTACAGTATAATAGATTCATTATTTTTTTCAATTTAAAAGTTAATTATAATATTAATTAAATACTAATTTATAGTATTTACAGACTGCGGGTATAATAATTATTAATTAAAAATTAAACAGAAAATAATTAAATAAAAAATAAAATACCTGTAGCAATCGCTTCTAAATCGCCTAAAATCGCTTCAAAATAGCCAAAATCGCCAACTCTTTCTTCTCTGTGGTTTAATAAAATGATATTGTGTGCTGGAGAGAGAGACAGAGGGATGTTTTATGGCAGAATACTGGACCGCCAGGATCACTGGCGGTCTGGTCCATAGTGGATCACCCAGATCCCTGGCGGTCTGGTTAGATTTAAAAAAAAAAATTCAGGTTATTTTGGTAAAAATATTTTTTTTTTGGGTATTAATAAAAATGGCCGCATATTTTGTGACTTTAAAGTTAAAAGCATCGATTCGAACTATTTAAGTTGATATCCATATAAATTGTGCTTGGAGACCAAATTTTATATTTTTTGAAAAAATTTAACTATTTTTTTAGAAATTGAAAATTGTTGTTTTTTATGATTCAAAATTTTCCAAAAAAATACCTATTTTACGAAGTACCGTAGCCCAAATCTCTCTCTCTCTATATATAATATATAGAGAGAGAGAGAGGAGGAGGAGGGTTCAAATGCCTCCATCATGTCTCTATTTTTAAAAACTTTAATAACTCAAAATTTAGAACTTAAAAATCAAAATAAAACCGTTAGATGTGATCTATGTTATTTTTCCTATGTACTCATAAAAAATTATTACATTTCGATTTTGTTTAAATGTGAATAAATAAGTTGAAAAATCAACATCTAGAAATAATCCACAGTAATTAGTGTGTTTTTTACAAGGGAGAATTTCATGTATACCCCTCAAAAACTTCAAAATTATGTATTTCCCTCTCTAAATTTTGAAATTACATATTCCCCCTCTAAATTTCAAAAACTCACAAATTTACCCATTTTATTGTCTTTTATATTAAAACACATTCTAAATTTATAAAATACCGATTTTAACCTTTTATTAAAAGCATAAAACGCCTATTTGACTCAAATTTGAATCTAAAGGGTTCCTCTGTCTGAACTGCTTTAAGATCTGTACTTGTTAGATTAGCACAAATCTTGAAGCAAACATGCACATATATTAAAGCAATGTGCACAGATTTAATGTGTTGCGCATGCATCGGGATTGTTTTAAGATTCATGCGTGCTAGATCAGCACAGATCTTGAAGCAATGCACGTGGATCGTATGGTAGAGAAACCTTTTAGATTCAAATTTGAGTCCGATGGAGTTTTTTATATTTTTAATAGATGACAAAATGGGTATTTTATAAATTTAGAATGAGTTTTAATATAAAAGACAATAAAATGGGTAAAATTGTAGGTTTTTGAAGTTTAGAGGGGAAAATACATAATTTCAAAGTTTAGAGGGGGGAATATGTAATTTTGAAGTTTTTGAGGGGTATACATGAAATTTCCCTTTTTACAAGCTCTTGATGACAACCAAAACAAAATTGAAATGTTATAATTTTTTACACATGGATAGATAAAATGATATAGATCATATCCAACAATTTTATTGTGATTTTTAAGTTTAAAATTTTGAATTATTAATTTTTTGAAAATGAAAGCATAGTGGAGGCATTTGAAATTCATTAATAAACATACTGATTTTAGGTAGCCATAGCCATAACCATTAGCCACACACACACTTAATATTTTGCGTAGACAGAACACGTACAGTTATATTTTGTGAAATATATATATATATATAGCATTAATTAATTCTTGTTGTCTACTTCAAATGAGAGGTACATGGTTTAAAAAAAAATTAGCTGTCACAATGAAGTTTACCAAGTAATGAGGAAATAATAAATTGAAATAAATTACAGAACAGCAAACAGGAGTACAGGCCACTAGTGGAGAATGCACTTTTAGTATCGGTACATCAGGGTCGGATAAACCAAAAACGCGTTACTGATATCTATTAGGAACGGACAAAGTTAAAAGATGACCTTAAAAATGAGTAACAGGAACGGTCGTTTATAAAATAGCGTTCCTGATAGTTCAGGAACGGTCATTTATAAACAACTATTCCTGATAGTTGATAATCAGGAACGGTTGTTTATAAATGACCGTTCCTGAACTATCAGGAACGCTTGTTTATAAACAACCGTTCTTGATCAGCTGAAAATTTTGATTGTATTCCACTCCCTTCCGAAAAATTTCATTTCCCACCATGTCTTTTGATCGGCCGCCAATACCCTAGCCACTCTCTTCATTTTGAAAATTTCATTTGCCCGTCTCTTCCAAGCCGCTATCTCTTTGCCTCTTTCCTCTTCTTCGTCTCTTGAGAAAACCAAGCCGCTGATCCTTCTCTCCCTCTTTCCTCTTCTTTGTCTCTTGAGAAAACCCTAGCAAAAACGTAAATGCAGCAAACGAAGCCTCTGTCCTTCTCTCCCTCTTTCCTCTTCTTTGTCTCTTGAGAAAACCCTAGCAAAAACGTTCTTCTTGCACCGGTGGTGTCTCTCCGCTGCCAAAACCAAGCCGCTGCCACTTCCACTGGTCTCTCTGCCTCCTTCTCCCCTGAGTTATTACGCCGATGCAAGGTAGGTCTCACTCCTTTGTTGAATGGGGATTTCAGATATGTATAATTGGATTTTGATTTACTGAGAGATTAGACAAAACTGATATTAAGACTGAAATTTTGATTTTGATTTACAGGATCTACTCACTTTTACATTGTTATTGTTGGTTATTGCTTTATTATTAGGATTGAAATTTACATTTATTTAACTTAGGTACAAGACTCTGCCACTGGTGATGTTATTGCAAGTGTTCCACGCATGGGGGCCAAAGAAACTGCTGATGCCATTTCTTCAGCATATACTACCTATACTTGTATGTTATTTCCATTCTTAAACTATGTTTTTCCTTGTATTACATGGATCTAAAATTCTAACTAAACAATCAAAAATTACCTCGTTAAAAGAACGTGTACCAGCATGCATGGAGTTCGCTCGGCCAGTTTTACAAACAGTAAAACAAGAAAAAAGTGACAAAAACAAACAAACACACATGCTAAAGTTATTATTTTAATGCATTTTCATAACCTTCTTTATTGTATTTTTTTGTTATATTTAAGCTTGGAGCAAACTGACGGCAACTAAAAGAAGCAAATCTCTGATAAATTGGTATTACATTGTCTATTTTTTTTTAAGGAAAAAAGGACTTTGGGGTGGTTTTATTCATCATGTCCTCCCCTCCATAACCTTTGTAATTATCAATTATATCTATGCATAGAACTGTGATAATATAGTTAGTATGAGTATATTTATTAGTGATTTATCATGTCATCCCCTCCATAACCTTTATGAATACATTATAATTGTTTCATTTCTTTTACTTTATTCTGCAAATAGCAGCCTGCATTTTCTTTGGGGTACATGCAAAATTTCCTAAAGGTGAAGGTAACCTGAAACATGAGAATTATCATGGACATTTTTGCTAAGATAAAAGTGCATTGGCACTTGTTTTAATTCTCCTCTTTATTTTCTAAAATACAAGTACACCAAAGGGTTTTACTACCAACTCAAAGGGCTTTACACTTGTTTTTGCTTTTCTTTCTTAACTTGAATCTGAGTTTTTTTTTTTTTTTAATACAGTGCCCACAGCAACTCGAAGATTGGAAATGTGGATATTATGTCATGTTGTTCATGCATGACATAATGACTCGCCTCTGCGATATTTTTTCCAACTTAAAGGTATGCATATTCATCTTGTTTACAAAATACGCAATTAAAATTGTGATCTTCTATCATTTAAAAAATGCAGGAGTTTCCCACAAGTTGCAATGAAACAAACTTTAGCTATATCCGATCATTGTGCGCTAGATTTTTCTTGAATGAAGTATTAGTGGAAAAAAGTAAAACTATTTAGGATGTGTTATTTTGTAATAATTTAGGATTATTGTAAATTTGGTGTACTTGAGCTTTTTTTATTTGTGAAGTATATGTTGATCTTTTATCTCATGTTTCATATGATTCTTACATATTATGATTTATGTTTTATAGGCCAGCAAAAATATGTGGTAGCTGGCCAAATAATGAATATATTTTTTTAAATTAAAGTTCAATTTAGAAACAGCTATTTGTAAACAATCGTCCTTGAAAATAACCAATCAGGAACAGCTATTTTAAAAAATCGTTCTTGATTGTATCAGGAACAGTCGTTTAATAAAAAGGTGTTCCTGTTTGTACAGATAGAAACGGTCGTTTAATAAAAAGGCGTTCATGTTCGTACAAACAGGAACGCCTTTTTATTAAACGACCGTTCCTATTTGTAGAAATAGGAACGCCTTTTTATTAAACGACCGTCCTTATTCTAAGAAATAGGAACGGTTGTATAAATGAATCCTTGATTGTACAATTAGGAACGGCTATACAACCGTTCCTATTTAGTGGTACTTTCAGTATCCCCTGGATCAGGAACGGATGTAGGTCCGTTCCTATTAAGAGTTTTTGATCGTTCCTGTTTCATAGTTCTCCACTAGTGAGGACAGAACAAATCCAAATGCATGTGTAATTTCGTTAATTCTGATCGATCTCCCCATTTCAAGTCTCGATACGCGTAAGCGCGTTAAACTTAAATGCATGCACGAGCTTCAATTCTGTGGTGAGAGTGAGACACCAGTCTAATTAATTTTACAAAACATAAAATAAAATAAAGTGCTACTCATTAGTATTATAATATAATCATAATTATAACTTCAGTTCAATTATATTTGGCTATATATATATATATATATATATATTGCTAACGTAGCTTGATGGCTAAGCTTACCAGAGCTAGCTGGTCTGTTACGCCTAGCTAGTGCGATGTGCGGCCTTTGCCCTTTGCCCTTTGCTTTTATTTATATTTTTTTCTCATTCTATTTAAATATGAAATGATATCAAAATAATCGCTCAACTATCAAAATCAATATATAAAATTAATTTGTTATTATAAGTTGTGTACGTAGCTGACTAAGATTAATTTCACAATTCAAAGCCATATGTATCAACATCTGTAACTGTTCAGTACGTAATTCAAATATTAGATATCAGTATCTAAATTTGTAGATATGAATTAAATATGAATCAGATCCAACTCATTATCATCACTGACTGAATGAAATTAATTATTTTGCAATATAGTTCCAGAGAAATTAAATCCAACAAAATAAGAAGCCGGAAAATTAAACAAGATAGAAAAAGATTGTGGGCTGATAAAAACAACCATAACAATAACAATAACAATAACAATACATGACTAACTGAGTTCGATCTACTCATTTGCTAAATGTCTGATATCTCATTTATGGTGAACCTTGTTAATTTTTATTTCTTTTATTAATTTCAAGTAACCTAGCTAACTACGTCCATGAGCTTTTTACCATTAACAGATCGAGAATGAGCCCCGATTTGTAAAACGAACAATTGATTAAATGCCCAATTCCATGCAAAAGAGCAATTAATATTTTTATTTTTATTTTTATTTTTATTTTCCCCAGAACAACGCATGCATGATTTTTCCGATCGAGCATCTCTTGTTGATGCCCTTATAGCTAGTTATAGAGTTGCTTTTACATTCACATCTCACAACATATGTGATATGTATAATTAAAGTGATAATAGCTTCCTATTAGACAACGATAAATACTGATTTAATTATTAATTTATCAGTAACAGAACATAGCTGGCAGTAATAGGTTAATAGACTTTCCCATCTTCATATGTAAATTAATGTCCTATATATGTGTGTATATATTCCATGCCATATATATATATATATAATTGCTTTTATCCCAATATGGTTGTTTGGTATATCCGTATATATAATCAAATTAAAATTCACCACATGGCATGCATGGTGGTGCATTTCCTTTTTTTTATTTATTATTATTATGACTTATAATATGAAGTAACTACAAGCAAAGTAGATTTGCAACATAATATTCCACAAAGAGTATCGTCACATCTAATCCTGAAAGTTCATGTCCTCTCTAATTATCCATGTTAGTACCAATAATACCATATTAACCTGAGTCTTGAAGATATCAGTAGGTTCTACTTCTACTTCTACTTCTACAAGGATTCCCTTAGGAAATTAAACCTATCTACTCAGTCTACCTGTATAGGAGCCCCCTCAAAGAAACACCCACATCCCTGCCATGCTAGTATGCTATATGCTATATTGTATTTTATATTTTATATTGTTGCTACTCCGGTCATCATTAGCCTTAAGTCAACAAATCACAGTGTGTCCCGACAATTCCTATACAACCCAAATTTTGTCACGTAGTCTGGCTAAATGGCTAATATCACATGAGTCTCATTTCAACTTATATAACATTAATTTCATAACTTCTCAAATCGATTTGAAACGTGACTCCAAACTATTTTAAATGATATACTTCATTAGTTGTATATTTACATACAAAATTTATATATTTTTTAAATTTATTTAGTATCAAGACAAGCTGTTAAATGTCAAAGTTTTTAAGTTAATTTTAATATATTCATTTTTCAACAATTTTAATGGCTTTACTTGATACTAAAATAACTCAAAAAAAAAAAAAATTATGTAAATGCATTACTTATAAAATAAATTGGTTTCAATGATTTGATAAATCATTAAAAAAAAAAGTCCTATCCAATTAAATTTTAGAGTTAATGTCATATTAGTCAGACTCTTTATCACATATTGAGTATAAAAGATGCATCGAATAGGAGAAGAAAAGACCAAGAATTCATTACCAGTAAACCTGAGTTCAGCTTTGGGGGAAACAGTAGAATTTCACATCTTGCATTTTTTTATTAAAAGATTTTTCTTCCAGGTGGAACTCTTCTCTAATGATAATATACCTAAAATGAGAACTATTTATTGAAAGGTTTCCTAGTTGAATGGAATCTTTTGCTAGGCTCCTATGTGATCCATTTTCCAGCGACAGCATTAATTCCCACTCATGGGATAACACGGTGCAAATATATGTCAAACCCACAAAAATACTATAACAATTGAAGGTGGAACAGATGCCTAAAATTGACACATCCAATTAGATAAACTTCTTTTGCTTGTATTCCTTTTGCTTTCTCGTTAAGTCCAACATTTATTAAAGGTCTTTGGAAAAAAAAAATCAAAATTAATGGTGGAAACAGTAAAATCATAGGCCCCTACAAAGATAACTTGGAAAAGTAAAGGTGAAATGATGCATTTCATATTCCTAACTAACGAAATGCAACAGAGAATTTGTTGGTACTTGATTGAAAATAGTTGCAAAGTTAACTTTCATATGGGAAAGAGAAACTTGAATTTAAAATTTAAACAAGACAAGCTTTTTGCCTTCCTAATTATGTTTACATAGAATAAATAGCTCAAGAATTTTGATTTTTATTCACATGATGTACAACAAAGCAAAGATGAGATCAATAAAGTCTTAGACGTTTTGAAATGCATACAATGTGACTTCTCCCATCCATAATTCAACATGCGATTGTGTACTAATTTCAAAATTAATTAGTTACACACAAATTACCCAGAAGAGCTGCCCTGTCCGTGAGAAATGGTCTTTCCTCAAATCTGCATTCAAATCCAAATTGAACAAGTGGCACTAGTGGTCTCCCACTAAATAACCAATCAATACATGCACCCCCATTACCATCAACATCACCACAAAAATATCCTTTGATAGGTGAGGTAATACCATTGCCAATGATATAATCATGACAAAATAGCACCTATATAGTTGGACCAAACAGTTTGGTAAATAGCAAAATTCCTTCTACTTGTTGCTTTCGAAGATTCCATGCTTTTTTTGTCAATTGATGTTACCATATAAGCAAATGGATCTTCTTTCAAAGAAGTGGAATTATCTTTTATTTAGTATCTGTTATTATTTTACAACACCGCTGTCTGGTAAGATCTCTAAAATATTGCCAATTTTCAATAGCAAAAACAAGTTCAGCTTGTGAAATTATATCAATAAAAGACTTCTCAAGCTAACTAGTTCCTCGACATATTTCACAACCTACAAACCTGGAGAATTTGAATATTTGGTTTTCAAAGGTATATTATATCAAAAAAGAGAAAAGTTTATTCTTAGCATAACATACTTGATCCATTTTACAGTGACAAAGATTGAGTAGCTAGTTGATTTTAGGATACAAAAATGCCAGGGGGTTAAACTCATATTCAAATTTCTATTCTCTGAAGAAGAGCAACTGAAACTATCCACAAACATTAAATGTTCATTAGTATTACCTGTTATCTAAAAGAAAAGGTGATGAAAGATATATTCAATGCTCTTCACACAACTTTGATCTGTGAAAAGAGGAATGATATATTAAAACAAGGAAATGAGAAGAGAAGAAGATTGCTAAAAGGTTTGCTGCTAATACCAGGATTATCATACCAACTTGTTCCATCAAAAGTATTTTATACTGTACCAGACAGCTTCACTTCCTCATGAAGCTGGTCAGCCTCTGACAGGCAAATAGCCTCTTCAATTGGTTACATATCATATCTAGAGCCTAAGAGACTTGCAATGGAATGCTAGATTAGAAAGCTTCCGGTCCCAGATTGGCTGGTACAACAACTGAAAATCCTCGATTTTGACAAACCAGTCGATAAAAATCCAAAAATCAGCCTAATATTTCAAAACAATAAGGACATGCCATCAGGTACCTTATAGAGACCAAGAGCTGACGGACCCTCCCAAAAATTTCATCAGCAGTTCCAGTTCCATTTATCTGTAAGAACAACAAGCTTTTTAGATCTTGCTATCTGATCTTGCAGAATCCAGTAATGGGCTATTTGCAAATATAACAGAGATGGAGAGGAAGTGAGAATGAGAGAGTGAGAGAGAGAGAGGGAGGCCAACTGGCCAACCAATGCCTCAATATTTGCAAAGAACATCCCAGTTATTACATGCTTGCAAAAGATCACCCTTTTTTAGCATGGCAAGGAATTATTCAATAAAACATTATATTTCTCTAAGAGTGAGTCTATGGTGCTATGCATATTACGATTTGTTACCGTGCTACGGCTTTATATTTGAGTTTTCAAATCCTAACGGTCGATCCAAACCATTCATCTTGTTCTCCATATTAATATGTGTTTGGAGACCAAATTTTACATTTTTTGAAACTTTTTTACTATTTTTTTAGATTTATTGAAAATCACTGTTTTTGGATGGTCCAGAATTTTCAGATCAAGTGATTTTCTAAATATCTAAAAAAATAGTAAAATTTTTTTCAAAAAATGTAAAATTTGGTCTCCAAACACACATTAATATGAAGAACAAGATGAATGGTTCGGATCGACCATTAGGATTTGAAAACTTGAATATAGAGCCGTAACACGGTAACAACCCGTGATATGCATAGTACCATAGACTCACTCTTTCTCTAAAATACACATTTATATATGAGTGAGTCTATGGCACTATGCATAGCATGATTTGGTTTGTAATACAAATCAATATTTTTCTTTTCAAAATTGTAATGGTCGATCCAAACCATTCAACAAGATTTTCATATGAAAATGTACTTGTAGATCGAATTTTATATTTTTTAGAACTTTTTTTACTATTTTTTATGATAGGTAGAAAATCACTGTATTTGGATGGTGTATTTGGATGGTCCAGAATTTTCAGATCAAATGATTTTCTTCTATCTTAATAAAAGTAAAAAAATATAAATTTAGTCTGCAAATACATATTCATAGGGGAGCATGTTGAACGGTTCGGATCGATGTTAGGATTTTGAAAACGAAAATATTGATCTATATCACAGACCAACCCGTGATATGCATAATACCATAGACTCACTCTATATAAGATATTGTTTTCAAACAGATGTTTTCCATGAAACAAGCAATTAATTTCAGAGAACTAAAACAACTATCAAGAAACAAAAAGGATTACAAAAGCTAATATTAAGTTGGAGGTTTATGCACATAAAATTTGTCAGTTCAGATTAGAGCCTGATAATATACACTTCAGTTAGCTACTATGGAGTTAAAACAGTTGTTTTTCTTTGTTTTTCCAATACTCTGTTAATGACATTTTAAAACAAACCATTACAACTTCTCTATATTCTTCATTTCAACGAGTGACTTGGACCAAAAATCAGTTCTGAGTTTTTTCACAAATTCTCCATTGTATGTGCTCTCTGCAAATTGGGGGATAATTGATGGGTGATTGTTCGCAAAAGCCCTTTCTTCAACATTTGATAAGTACTCAGTACTGATCAACATGTCTTAATTCAACATACTTCCTTATCAGAGTTCAGACTACTGATTAGATTAGTTTTGGAGTTTGGACAGGGTATTTTAATTCATATAATTCATTCCATTGAATTAGGGTATGTGCTACTTCACTAAAAAAGATGTAGGTTAAGTTCCAGCGGGACCATGTACTGCTCATAAAATGCACATGGTCAGGTCTGGTTACAACTGTTAAGATTCTTTAAATAGTAAATTATTTATAGACATTATAATGCCTAAAACCCAAAATTAAAGCACCCATTGCAAAGATATTCCAATAATAAAACTGAGAAATATAAGTACCTTGTGAACTTTTCCTTTTGAAGAGTAATGTTCGACCACGGGCATATTTAAATTCTCAAAAACTTTGAGCCGCTTCTTTATTGTCTCCAAATTATCATCAATCCTTCCCTACTTCATGTATATAACAGATTCAGTGAAAGGAGCAAAAAAAAAAAAAAATTGGGAAAAAGGAAGAACAGAGCTTAAAATTTGACCTGATTTCGGCTTAGTATTCTTTTCACCATCTCCTCCTTAGGACATTCAAAGAAAATAACTAGGTCTGGCTCTCCTATCTGCATATAATTTCACAAAGTTACATGCAGGCTAAATGGTTGTGACATAAACAATTTTTTATGTATCACCATTCACCTACATACTAGAAGTATAAAAAATCAATGTCAGCACCCCCAACACCCACACCAACTAGACCCCAGCCCAACCAAATAGCATTTTTAACAGAAAGACAGAGCAAATGCAAACAACATAGAAAATGCTGGCCAGATTGTAAACTGTGAAATACATCAACGAGTTGCAAAATGGATTATAAAATTAGAAGACTCACAAATTTCTCAAAAGCTATACGGTTCTCTTCGCATCGGGGAAAGCCATCAATAAGAATTTTGTCAGAAGTGGCTGAATTGATGGCTTTTCTAATCAAGCCAATTGTTATTTCTGATGGTACTATTTGTCCCTCTTTTATCACATTTTGTATCAGTTCCCTGGAACAAAAATCCCATAAACAAAAAACATACTTAACAAAAGAAAGATGCAGCGATCTGCAAATAACATTGTCATTTTCTTTTCATACTTTCGGTTGTACCGGTACAACAAACTGACTGTCATTCTTGGTTCCAGCGTGGGCATGATGTTCAAAGAGGATGGAATGGTTTATTTTAAGTTTGAAATGGAGAGGATTGATCAGAAGCAATACCCATTTTCAGTGTGTGAAGATATCTCTTCTCTGAGAAGCTCGCCAGCACTTAGATGAGCAAACTTAAATTCTGATGCTATTTTTTCACACTGTGTTCCCTTTCCACTACCAGGCCCACCTTTAAAAGATCATCGGAAATAAGCAACTCCAGCAAAATGAGGTAATTAATTGTAACACATTGTTACAGTACCAGCCAGATTGAAGAAAGAAAAGATGACTGAAAGCACTTTTTACCGAGAACAAAGGCGATGAAAGGATTCCTAATCAAAGGTGCACCATCACTTCCCTAGATTAAGGGGGAAAAAATATTCAATGCAAGAAAGAAATAAAAGTGTATAATTTCTAACATTTTTATTATCAGCTCAACTCACAGCTAGCAAAACCAGGTAAAGCAATCAAATGGCACTATCATACCATATACGATGAGCTCTATGTTCCAGTTTAACCTTAATAAATGTAGCTATCCGGTTGTACCTAATACTTGGGTCCAAAAATACCTGTACTTTTTAAAATTATGTTGTCATTGCTTCCTAAGTAGTCAATCACAATTCACAAATACAATATATTACCCAAACAGAATCGAATCAATCCCCATGATCTCCAAGCACAGATGATATTTGAGTGAAGTATGAGCAAAACAACTCATTAGTCACTGGAATTAGCAACATTTGCTACTGCTATGATACAGAAAACCTAAAATTATGGCACATACTTATAATACAAAACATGAGAAAAAGCCGATATACAACCAACTTTTGCAAAAAGAGTACTCACAGCATCAGAAGTGAACGTAGTAAATAACTTGAGAACTGCGGGGTCCTGCTCAGAAAATTAATATTGGAATCATTAATTTAATATCACATTATTTATCATAAGTGAATTTCTTAACTTGAGAATTGTTCTCTCCTCTCCTTCCTCTTGAGTAGAAAGTTGTCAAGTTCCTTAAATGCCCCCAAAATAGCAAACAAATTGAAAATTGTAAAATTTAGTAAATTGGTACTGTTCACGGTTTTCTCCTTCTTAACAGAAGATTCAGATTGTAGAGACCAAAATATTCAAAACATGCATCTTAATCAGTGCTCGAATTGAGGGTATTTCGTTGAAAACAAACATGTATCTTGACAGGAAAATACAAACGAATAAAAAAGAGAGAGAGCAAAACACCTACAGCTACAGACGATTGAAGCTGCTTCCCGGAAATGACCGGAGAAAGATACGCAAATCGCCTCCACATTTCCTCTCTTCTCTGCGCGTCACAAATCTGAGGAAACGTCGAAACGAAACGAAACGAGTGTGCTTTTTTTTTTGCTTTATTATTTTTCCAATTTTTTTTTTTGGAATTTTGATCCAGTGCAATACCTGACTGGGTAGAATGAAATCTGAGTCGTCACTTTTATTCCAGCACAAATCTCAAAACGTATTCCATATCAAGTTTGGCGCGGCTTTGAGTGTCCTGCTCGGACCGGTACCTGAGGGATACTGACTCAATCTTGTCATTGTGTACCTTCATGAAGTTCTTTGCCTCAAGCCCAGTAAGTAGCGGATTTAACTTCAAAAGGGCCTACGGCTTAGTCTTGGGCCTCTATTAGAAATTAATCAAGGCTTTTTTCTCAGCTTCATTTCTCAAATTAAATCAACAAATTATTATTGGATCTTGCAACAGCCTTGTGCGCTGATCCCAGTTGATCAAACAGATTGGGCTGAAAATTGATCCGAGTTGTTCAGCAGGAGAATTGGGCTCAAATTATTATTATTCTTTTAAGGCCCTGGTTTCTTTTTTTTCTTTGCAGTTTTTCAGTGAAAATTTGACAAAGATGGTTTTGTATTCTTCCTCTATCATTTTTTATTTATTTTTTTAAATTTGACTTTTGAGTTTTTTTTTTTTTTTTAAATGCCGATTAAAAATGTCATCAACTAAATTTTTTATCTTCAGAAAAAATTGGATTAAACGGAGTATTACAGAGATAACTTTAACCTGGACCTGGTTCATGCATATCTAACTGAATAGTGGACCCCATTTGGTCAAACATAGATAAGGAGCCCACAATGCGGTGAGACTGTGGAACCGGTCTACAGAAATACTTCCTGGTCCGAAATATTTTGTGTTTCCCGATCACAAGGAAGCCCCAATTCCGAGAGAACAGAAAAGATCGCAACTCTGAGAAATCGATCTCGCCATCCTTGACCAATTCGATCGATATCTCTTCTAATCTCTCAATTCAATTAATGGCGTCGCGTTACTGGATTGTGTCTCTCCCAGTTCAGAACTCCGCATCCGATCTATGGAGACGATTGAGCGAATCGGTTTCCAAAAATGCGTTCGACACTTCCATCTATCGAGTATGAATTTCAAACTCAGTTCTGTAATTATCTTTAATTATCATCTGAATCTAAGATAATTTGTGTGTTGGATTGTTTGTTGTAGTTTAATGTGCCAGAGTTGAGGGTTGGCACCTTGGATTCGCTCTTATCCCTCAGCGATGATTTACTGAAGGTCATTTTTCTTACAATTTCTTCTCTTAGGTTAAAATCAAAATCAAAAGATCTAACATGTGCCAACTACCAACAAGTTACCACATTTTCAATTTTAATTGCAAAAACCAGCATAGTTAGTTCATTTAAAGTGGTCAATTAATTACATGGCCTTGTTCTGCAGTCAAATGCATTCATTGAGGCAGTGTCACATAAAATCAGACGCCAGATCGATGAATTGGAGAGGGTCTCTAGCGGCGAAGGCGGTGCTCTCACTGTCGATGGTGTACCAGTTGAGACCTATGTTACTAGGTAAACACTCACTCACTCATTCACTCATTACTCTACCCAAATCAGATTACGAGTATATATTGATTTATATATAACATGGAGTGTAGGTTTGCATGGGATGAAGGAAGGTATCCAACAATGTCTCCGCTGAAGGATATAGTGAACAACATCCATGGCCTTGTTGCTAAGATTGAAGATGACATGAAGGTAAGGTTCTTCCTTTATTATAATTTTCATATATCTTCATGTACAAGTATTTCAAAGTTTTAATGTTTTTAAACAGGTGAGAGCATCAGAGTACAACACAGTTCGAAGCCAGCTTAATGCCATCAACAGGAAGCAAACTGGATCGTAGGATTATTTGTTTATTTATTTATTCTTCTATTTTTTATAATAGGTCAGTCTCAGTCTGGTTATGTATTGAAACAATATAAATGTTGACAGGCTGGCAGTGCGTGACCTGTCAGATATGGTGAAGGAAGAAGACATAATAGCAACAGAGCACTTGGAGACACTTCTTGCAGTAGTGCCCAAGTACTCTCAGAAGGATTGGCTCTCCTCCTACGAAACCCTCACTCAATATGTGGTACTTTACCATACTTTTTCTCTTTACTTTTTTTATCCATTTTAATAACAGAAGATAACATATGCATGAAAATGAAACTCAGTGTGTAGTTTGGTTTGTACTGGTAATGCAGGTGCCCAGGTCATCAAAGAAGCTACATGAGGATAATGAATATGCTCTCTACACAGTCACTCTTTTCAGGAAAATGGCTGACAACTTTAAAATTGCTGCTCGGGAAAAAGGATTCCAGGCATGTCTTTTCTTTTGATCTCCCTCCTTGTTTGTCTCTGAACACGGACATCTGACTATCGATTTTTATTTATATTTCAGATGCGTGAATTTGAGCACAGTCCAGAGGTGCAAGACACGAGAAAGCAAGAACTTCAAAAGTTGGTGCAAGACCAGGATGCCATGCGCTCCTCTCTTCTCCAGTGGTGCTATTCTAGTTATGGCGAGGTACTACTCTTCTACCTTTCACAACATATACATATAAAATATATGTATAGGAACTATTATCACCCTTTGTGCTCTTTGCGTGTACATAACATAGGTATTCAGTGCATGGATGCATTTCTGTGCTGTTAGAATATTTGCCGAGAGCATTCTTCGATATGGCTTGCCACCTTCTTTCTTGGTACCAATCTCAATCCATCTTTGCTTTCTCCATTGCCTTATCTCTATAACTTTTTTACACTCAATGATTACAATTGATTTTAATTTATTCCTACAATATTAATATTGACAGTCAGCTGTGATATCACCATCCACTAAAAGTGAGAAAAAAGTTCGCAGTATTTTGGAGGATTGCAGTAGCAATGTCCAGAGGTAAGATGAATTATATGCTTTTCATTTCATTTCATTTCATCTATAGTGATTAGCTGGTAGATAGTAGTTTTTGCTATCTATAAGCCTCGGTTATGGTCATCAACAAGTCATGAGTATCTGTTTATATTATCGATTTTATTAGGGATATGAAGCTTGCCCATATATTTGGTAGTGTAACAATAGTATAGGTGGAATATTCAAATTCACCCACATTATCAGCATATCTAATTTTATTTTATTTTTTTTATTGGTAATTAGTATTTATTGGAAATCTGACGATGATGTTGGAGTGGCTGGTTTGGGCGGTGGTGAAGATACATATCCTTACGTGTCCTTTACTATCAATGTTGTTTAAATTTTCAAAAAAGTGTCTTCTTTTATGCGGCTTGTGTTATAAGCAAAGCTTCTCAAGTATTATTCAGGTTAGCCTTACCTGGTGTATAAGTTGCAACATCATTGCCTATTCATTTTTTTTTTTTTCTATATTAGCCAGTTTGAAGTTTTTGTGTATTGCTTTTTAGTGATGGAAAATAAATCTTTTTTTGTAATTTAAGCTGAGGGGAGCATCTATCTATGCAGGATTGTATGGTTGACTGTCAATAATGTAATATTGTGAGAATACATTACTCTGCCCCCCTTTGGAGAATTTTCTGTCTTCTTGTTCAACAAATATGGAACACAATGTTGTTGTCATATTCTCTTTTATTTATTATTATTATTATTTTGTTTTTAAAATGTGGCAGTTTTTCAATTTTCTTATGGTACTATTTGATACCATCCTGCAAAACTGGTAATGTGGTTTGTTTTGTAAGATGATTCCCATAGGACTAAACTAATTGGTTAGAAGTAGAGATTGAATGAGAGATGATGCACAAGCAAAACTAGAAAATTAGAGTATTTAAAGAAAGAATGACTGCTAAGTGGATCAAAAGTTTGCATTGACCAGCATGTCACTCTTACAGAAAGGGTACGTAAACTAAAAATGAAACAGAAAAGGAACAGTCTTCTGAACTAATAAGTGATGCTGAGCAAGGGGCAACAAATCCCAAACTTTTCTGTAAAGAAAAAATCACATCAATAACTGTGGAAAACAAACAATACCAGCAAGGAACAGCTCTCTTTTTATCAATTCCTCTGTACAGGCAACCACATTTACCCAGAAATTGAACAAACGTGTATATTATAAAGTGATCTATAATTTGGCAAGATGAGAATAAAAAGAGAGGCGTAGTAAACCAGACCTCATGTGTATATTGTCAGCGATGCAGCAAGTAAGCTAGCAAGCAGCCTCAGTTTTGGTTTCGCAGCCAAGTTTTCCCCCTTGCACCTCTCTTCCCAGAATTGGTACCAGCATTCTTAACTGGAGTTGAACCGACAGCATAATTCATAACTGGAGTTAAACTGTGAGCATAATCCATAACTGGGGTTGGGCTATAACCCATGTTCCATCTACTTGCCAGTACGGATTGCTGGTACAGAGATTCAGATAGTTTAATTAATTACACAAAACATATATATTAATTGATGGAATGACAGAGCAAGGTAGTGACTATATATATATATACCTGAATGTATTGTATTGTTGGATCAAAGACGGTGAGTGGTGGCTGAGGCTGAGGAGAATAGGTAGTGTATGCGTAGCTGTGAAAAAGGCACAGCAGTGTAGCTGTAGCTGGGGTTTTGATCTATGTACTGCACATTGTACATTCATATATGTCAGAGGAAGGTTGTACATTATTGGTGATTGAACAGCATGAGAAGAAGATGTCGTACGACGAAGCTGCCTTCCTTTTGTAAATGCCCTCTTCACTATTATTGGCCTGCTTTTTAATATGCTCATTCCATCCATACTAAGGGCACACTGGGCCCCTTTAGGAGTAGAGAGGTAGACAAGGCCGAAGCCACGGCTACGCCGGCTTGGGTTCACCACAACCTTTGCGAATATAACATGCCCGCAAGATTCAAACAGCTGTTTCAGTTCCTCTACTCTTACTGACTCCTCTAGGTTGTCCACATGCACACCATACCCCTTCCTTTTGCCACTCCTGATTTCCTCCTCCTTTTCAGCAATTCGGCGTTTCAGAAGTACCTCCCTCTCTGACTTCTTCTGTGCAAAACCCAGGTACACGACCTTTGAGCCCCAGGTTGAAGCATTCATTGCAGAGCGAGCAGTATCGGCATCTTGGCTCTGCTCGAAAGACACGAAACCGAAGCCCTTGGAGTTGCCATGTTCGTCTCACATGACAACTGCACTCACCACCTCGCCAAACTTTGAGAATTTCTTCTTCAGAGCCTCACTTGTTATGCTTTCCTCCAGGTTCTTTATGTAAAGGTTCTTCTTTTCATGGCCTTTCTTCACAAACTTCGCCACGTAACTGTTAGGTTACATTACATTATGAAACAATTAAGTCAGTGGATATATAATTAATTAAGACCAACAAAAAGTTAATAAATATATAGTATACTGACAGGGACTTGCTGAGACCGGTGGAGTTGCTGACATGGAGGGAGGAGATTGCTAACTGGGCCGCTTGTCAGAGCACATCTGCACAAACCCAAATTGCCTTCTCTTTCCATTGCACTCGTCATATATATACAACCTTGCATGACAGCACCGATCCATACTGTGAAAAGTGAAAACACACTCTCCAAGTCACTGGATCTCACCAACAGCTCCAGATTTTGCATGCATCATATTTAACAAATAGCAAACTAAGTATTTTACTAAAAGATAAAATAAGAGACATGCAGAGGGAGTAAGTAGCTATTAAATTACCTTGACATAGAGATTGCTGACCCTGGTCTTTCTGGTATACAGGTCCCGCTTGACCCACACGATTCGCATTGGCTTCCCCATTAGTGCTGTATGGTTCATTTGGCATCTCAGCTTCGTTTATTCATTTGCAGAGTAAAAAACAAATTAATATATAGAAATCAGTTAAAGAAACCAACAAGGACTAACTAACTAATTAATTAATTAATTAAGCGTGCAAGATTTCATGAAATTCAATTGTATTTCGAATTACAGTATATATCAGTTCCCTCTGTAGTACATTACATGCACCAAGTCACTAACAGAAATATGATGCATATATCATTCAAGAAAGCATCTTTTAATGCATATCCAATTAAGATGGAACAGAGCAAATAATTAACAACAAGAACAAATTAGTGCATAGGAAGAAATGAAAGCAATTAATGGAGGGGAGCTAGCTAGGGGATGTACCTTGTTAAACAGTGTCATAGTTGACGTTACACGTTAGCATAACAGAGGGAGCGGCCGGAGATACGATCACAACAGAGTTTGGCGCTGACGAAGCCTGAGGCCTGGAAATATGGAAAATGCATGGCTAGCTAACATCACTTTCGAGGACCCCACTGTCAAGATCCCCAACGTAGAGAGACTGCACTGGATACAGAGAGATTGTTTGTATCAATGGTTTAAATAGCGTTTATCGCAAAATAGCGTACAAGTTAAAAAAATTGCGTTATGCTCAAATAGCGGCGCTATAACGCGAAATAGCGCACTATTTGGGCATAGCGCCATAACTTTTTTGGTCAGAAAACGCTATAGTGCCGCTATAGCACGCTATTTAAAACACTGGTTTGTATTGTATAAGAGAGACCGAGAGAATTTTCTAAAACTTTAGAAAATTTTCCATTTCAAGAAAAATGAAAATTCTAAAATTCAGCGAAATTGTACATTTAGCACTCCCTAGAAAAGAATATGAGTTTGTAGAAACGCCGAAATTTTGAAACATGAATCTGATTAAAAAAAGAAAAGAAAAAGAAAATGAGGTTCGAGTTTATTTTTCATTTAAATTATAACCTATTTCCTTAGAAAAAATGATAATTGACACACAACCTAGCTTATAGACATCCAATATCAAGGTATATCATCTGAATAAGACATGCACTTGAGATATATTTAAAAAATTATTTATATATATAGAGAGAGAGAGATAGGCTAATAAACAATATTGTTCCTAACCTCCCGTGCAACCAAGTCGTTTTCCGATTTTTAAAGTCCAAATGATCGATCCAAACCGTTAGATGTGATCTCCATATTAAAATGTACTAGGAGACCAAATTTTACATTTTTGAAATTTCTTTACTATTTATTAAGCCACTTTGAAAATCGTTGATCCAACGGTGGCTTAACCAAATAGTAAAATCAGAAGCTACCGTTGGATTAGCGATTTTCAAAGTGGCTTAATAAATAGTAAAAAGATTCCAAAAAAATGTAAAATTTGGTCTCCTAGCATATTTTAATATGGAGATCACATCTAACGGTTTGGATCGATCATTTGGACTTTAAAAATCGAAAAACGACTTGGTTGCACTGGAGACTAGGAACAATCGATTTTTTATTAGCCTATCTATCTATTTATATATATTTATATATATATAGAGGTTGGCTAAGATCAAAGTGGTAGTTCCTGAGCTTTGGTGCTACGAATTTATTTTTCAATTTTCAAAGTTCAAAACATCGATCCAAACCGTTCAAGTTGATCTTTATATTAAAATGTGCTTGGAGATCAAATTTTATATTTTTCTGATTTTTTTTTTACTATTTATTAAGCCACTTTGAAAATCGATGATCCAACGGTGGCTTCTGATTTTACTGTTTTGTTAAGCCACCGTTGGATCAGCAATTTTCAAAGTGGCTTAATAAATAGTAAAAATATTCAGAAAAATATAAAATTTGGTCTCCAAGCACATTTTAATATAGAGATCAACTTGAACGGTTCGGATCGATGTTTTGAACTTTGAAAATTGAAAAACGAATTGGTAGCACCAAAGCTCAGGAACTACCACTTTGATCTTAGCCAACCTCTATATATATATATATAGGTCGAATTTTTTAGATCAACTGATTTTCTACCTATCTAAAAAAATAGTAAAAAATTTTCAAAAAATGTAAAATTTGGTTTCCAAACACATATTAATATGGAGAACAAGATGAACGGTTCGGATCAACTGTTTAGATTTTGAAAACTCTAATATTGAGCCATAACACCGTTTAGATTTTGCAACCCATAGCGCCTTAGCCTTACCCTATATATTAAAAGAAATGCATGATTACCACCTCTCAGAAACCCATTTCCTAAACATTCCTCATGAATTTTTCACACATCTATCTATTATGTCAATGCACATCTAGCTGTTTATGTCAATATACACTTGTTTGTAGTGTTAATGCACATTTTTTTATTCAATTAAGACATAATTATTGACACTTGTCATGCGATTTTGACCAAGTCAAAATGTATTTTATTAGTTATTGCTTAATGCATCCTTAAGTAATACATCAAGACACACTTGACTAATAGACTGTTGAATGTCCATTTTCTTATACATTTTTTGTTTTAAAACATTGACCAAAAGTCCAAAAGACATTTGAGCGTACTTTTTGGTGAGAGATTAGGAGCCACATATAATATTCCCAAAAATAATATTCATCGATTCATTAATGTATAAATTTAGAGATTAAAAGAAAAAAAATGTGAAACAATTTTAATTTGTAATTAATAATTATTTAATGTTTATCTTATTAAAGTTAACTATATTGTTCTGAACGTACACTAAGACTAAACGCACATAAAAAATTAATATTGAGCTAAAATTACTCTTCAAAAAAATGGAAGAAAAAGAAAAACCCCATCGAAGAAGTATAGGAACAACGATGTTGATTTGTTTATAACTTGGAACTAATTTGGGCCTTGATTCTAAATAGGAGTTGCAAGTCTCCAAAATTCTAAATATTGGGCCGATCATACAATTTTCAGTTGTTACAGCGACAGCAATTATTAAAAATGAAACATGAACTAAAAGTAGGAGAAATAGTACATTATTAATGACCTGTTCTGTTCTGTTCTGTTGCTCACTAGACAACATTACCAAATTTCCCCATTTCCACATTTATTACCACTGAAGAACCATAGAATAGAATAGAATAGATGCCAAGTAGCAAGGAGATGAAAAGTCGCAACTTTCACACGTTCCAAGTTCGCAATTTTGCTTTTTCGTTTTTTTTTTTATTATTAATTTTTCGATTAGTTATTACTTCCATCCAAAACAAGTCCCATGCCAGAATACCACCTACAGAGATCTAACATTCTAACTAGCTAGCTAAGTCAACTTTATACAAGAATTACAGACCTTCTCAATATCACGTGCCAGAAAACTTGGCTTTGAAGAGAAAATTAAATGAAAAAAAAAAAAAAGAGGAAGAGAGAGAGAGAAGCTCCCATAGTTGCTTCCCTTACAAAATAAAAGCACTCCCCCCATCATGGAGTCGGAGGGGCACAATAAAGATTAGAAAGAAAGGAGAATAGGAAGGTAAATCCGCTGTTCAATCAAAGGATGGAAAAGGCATCATGTCATGGTCAGATTGAGAATCTGGTGCAGCAGTTTGTGACATACGGGATAAGGCATCAGATATACGAAGGGCCATGATAGCTCGGTAGGTTGCTAGCTCAGCTTGCTCCATTAAGGCCTGAGCACGAGTGCGTAACCGGATGGCAGATTCCACCACGCGCTTGGCATCAGCCTCTACCTCCCGCAATCTTCGAACCCCTTCATCCTCAACAACATCTGAACATAAAACATATTAAAGTGACTGTTTTGTATGCTTCTAAGACAATCTGGTATTTGCATTAACTATTTAAATGCATATCTCGATCTCATGCTAGCAATCTTCACAAAGGGAAAATAAAATAACAATAACAATTATTGTTAGTAAAGGAAAAAAAATAGTACCAAGAGTAGAGGTTTGTTCAGGTTTCTGCCTTGAAACAACCTGGCTGCGCTGCCTCTTAAAGGATCTTTTTTTCTTGAAATATGGCTTCCGTGCCCATTGAACTACCTTCACTGGCTTCTCTTCCCACTGTTTCATCCCAAACACCACATAAATTATTAATTTAAATAAAATCATATAAAAAGAGTGCAAAAACTAAAACCTTGATAAATGGTTTCCATTTATAGATGCTTCAGAGAATGCAATAATTCATATAAGAAACAGTCTTCCACATAAAGAGGTCTCAAAATATGATTAGTACTATCAACCAACAGTCTTCTGACATTAGTTCATACAAGCACAATAGAACCATTAACATCTGAAAGGCAAAAAAACCTTCAATCCTTATTCAGCACCCTCACCATTTTCTAGTAATAAAAATTATATTCTAGAAAACAAGACCCCTCTAAACCAACATTTTTAAATATATTTCTTTTACAAAAAAGACAAGAAAGGGCACATTCTGACTCATTGTGTGGTCCATGACCATCAACATTTTCAAATCAGAAGAGAAAAAAGCAATATACCTGAAAGAACCTGACTAGAGCATTGTTCTTCTCAGTCCTTCTCTGCAACCAATAATTGTACACACCAACCAGAGCATCCTCTCTTTTCAACTCCTTGCAGCGTTCATAGACCCCTTCAATTTTCCCAACCCCCACTGGAAAATTGTATGCATCCTTCTCTAACAAACTTATCAACATCTCAAAATCCTCCAATGAAACCCCACCCAACCCTCTCCCATTAAAATCATTAAGCCACCTTTCGTCATCTGAATCAGCCTCATAAATCGCATCTTCCTTCTTCATGGCCCTCTGCACCTCATCATCCAAAACCCTGATATATGTGTCAGGTAGCACAAACCGATCTGAGATCCAACCCAAATTGTAGCCTGGGACAACATCAACACCAGGTATGGGTATCTGTACTGGCCCCACTTCCTTCTCCTTTTCCTTCTCCCGTGAATTGCGGACCCGGCATTCAGCATGCAACTCCTTAAAAAGCAACCAATCAAGCTTATCTGTGAACTCAAGTCTCATCACCTCATCTACAGTCCACATGTAAGCATGTGTGAAGCGGTTAACCACACATGGTCTCATCTCATTTGGTTTGTGCCTGAACTTGCTATTATCTTGTAAGGTCACACATATGAGCCACTCATTTGACTCAGATTCTTCCATTGACACCATTGCATCATCTTCTCTGTAGCAGCGGTCCTCTAGGGTTACCAAAATGTTAGCCTTGCACCGGACTGCGTCAATGTTCTGCTTTGCTTCAGCTAGGGCTTGACGCTCATGGGCCCGATCAGCAGGACTCTTCACAGAAGAGAACCTCCTGTGCTTTCCTAGCGGGGTTGACACATCACTGTCTATACCACTCTGAGATGAGTCATCTGGAGGTAACTCGAGCGGCGTTGGGCGATATGAGCCGATGTTGAAAGAGGCAGACTGTTTTGCTGGAATTGATTTTTCAGCAAGTGATTGTGCAGCACGTGAAATCCTGCTTGAACTCCTCTTTTTTTGCTGGTGTCCTCTCAGTTTTGAAGAATGTAATATAGTGGAAAATTCTGGAAGAGGGGAAAAAACCTGGGTAGAATAACCCAGGGACTTGTCTCGGCTTGCAAGAGTATCAGATACCTTCGAAAAACTAGCATAAGTGCCAGCAGGAGTTTCAGATACCTTTGATTTCTTAGCACAAGTGCTTACTGGAATTTCAGATACCTTTGAATTGCTAGCACAAGTGCTCACAGGAGTTTGAGATACCTTTGAACTGCCAGAACAAGTGCTTACAGGAGTTTCAGATACCTTTGAACTGCTAGCACCAGTGTCTATTTCACGAGTAATAGTCCCCGTGGGAAAACAGGTATCGCCATGGTCCTCTAGTTCAACATTAGAAATTGAGGCATTTTGGGATGGAGATAATGATGGGTTTAAAAGAAAAATTGGTATATACAGTGCGGGAAGAGAAATGGCAAGGTGCAAAGTTGTGAAATATGAAGGAAGAGAAGAGAAGCTGAGGGATAAAAATGGTATGGTTTTGCCAGACTCATGCATCTTGCACACCCCAATAGACGGTAAAGAATCACCTGCTACATCCTGAAATAGAAAATAGCACGTAAATAAAATGTAGACATAAAGGCGATAAGCGTACAAGTAATGAATAATTAACATATTTAAAACAGATTACACAACAGGAGATGCAAAGAACTCTGACCACCACTACATTAACCTTTAATTGTACCGGAACAGTTCGAGCTATAGCAGCAATGTCTCATGATGAGTAGGTGGTTTCATGCTCACTGTTATCTAGTGAACTAATACTATACTCAATCCTTACTTTCTATTCGCATTTGTCTATTTTCTTTCACAGTTCTTTAATCATTCTTTACAGAGTAACCAGTACGAAAGAAGCTTGGCACTTGTTTGTTCTATCCCGTCATATGGACAAAATCATTCTTGACATGAAAAGAACAATTCTAACTTGAAAAAGAAAAAATTGAAAATAGAAGAAATTCTTACATCTTTACCCTCCAGTAGTGGCAAGAAATGAACACCATGAACAGAGAAAACTCTAGCAATGGGCCCCTTCATCAGAAATGAAATCAATCTCCAGATTTTTGCTCTGGTATTACTCCTGATCCATCCCAGGACTGACAATAGAAAGCCCAAAAAAATTCTTGAACTCCGGTTGCACTTCATCTCCACAAGCACACCCAGCACCACGTTGGTACCCTTAAACCGTGTAGTAATGTCTATTTCTGATACTCCAACCCTCCTTGCCAAATCCCATGTAGAACGAGGCACAATGTCGGGATGTTCTTTAACCAAAGACACCACCTTTTTCTCTGATACTCTTCTATCCCCAGCTTCCAACTTGGGTCTCTTATGTTTTATTTTTCTAATATATACAGCTCCGTACCTCTTGCTCTGGCCATTGGTACCGCTGCTCTCAGCCTTTTGCCTTGGCCTTTTTCTGGTGTAAACTATGTCAGGCATCTTCTCCTCTTTCTCTTCTTCCATGGGATACCCAGTGGATGTTTCCCCCTCGGTAGCCTGGTCCAACCCATCAACAACTGCACCACTGTTCCTATCCCTTGTCCAGTCGTTAAACAGGCTTAACCAATCACTATTCGCCACGTCAGGCTCTTGTCTGGAATTGTTATTGGTCTTCACCGAGCGGATATGGGACGTTGGTGAGTGTGATAAGGGGTCGGATCTTAGTGATGATTTGGATTTAGGGACAAAGACACGGGTGGAACGCCGGGTCCCGACAGAAGGCATCGGCGGCCCGGCCGGAAGTGGATAAACCTTGGACCCAATCTCTGGCAATTCCTTAGCCAACGTTATGGTGTCTGACGTGTCCAACCGTGTAAATATTTCCTGTTTGTGATCTCTTCTCGGCCAGATCTGTAAAAATGATAGGAGGCTGCCTTAAGTCGGTGCTTAAGGTGGCCACAGATGCCTCAGATCCCTCGCATGCTAATTCCACCTCAACAAAGAAGGCGTCTTGATGACGTCATCGCCAGATATTCATGAAATAGGAGACAGAATTTGTTGCTACGTAGTCCGGCTTCAGATTGGAGGGATATGTAGAGATCTGATGAATTAGAGGAGGGGCGGCCGGAAGGAATTCTAGGGTTTGGTGAGAGACAGAAAGAGATCAAGAGGAGGAGATTGGGGATTTGGATCGGACGGACGGACGGAGTAGATTAGATGAACCAGTTCCCGCGAGCGGCCAGCGATTGCCCTGAAAAGTGTTCATTTTGGCTGCACCTGGTCTATATAGCCCGCACAAAGACCCCGTTAAAGGTCACTGGGACGTGCTCATTATGATAAAAGCAAAGCAGAGCAGCACTAGTATTTTAAATTGCGATCATCGTTCTGAATTCTGATACAGATAGATCTAAAAAAACACCCAACTTTTTTAGTTACCGTAATCACATTAAAATAATTGGTGCCTCATATTAGTGAAGGAGATTTAATATACAGTAAAAGACCAAATCACCCCCCCCACATTGTCATTAATTTTATTGTGAAATTAAATAAACTATTTTATTTTGGAGATCTTTCTGTATGTATACTATAATAAAAAAAAAATTAACAAATATGTACATGATGAAGCTGACAACATATGTTTTTCTCCAAATAATTCAATTTTAGTTTAGCGTGTATATTATTTGTTGATGAAATTTGTGTTTGTTCTCATAATAAAATTAGTTAAAGCAATAGTTTTCGAGTGAGGCTATGTTACTGTGCCCAGCACATAGATAGACTTAAATCTTAAGTTTGATAGTCCTAACAATAAATCCAAACTGTTTAATATAATCTTCTTGTAAATTAAATTTTTTATTTATTTAGAATTTTTTTTTACTATTTTTTTAGATGGATAAAAATGATTTTCTAGTCAACCCACTTAAAAATTCTCGGATAATTGATTCGCATTACAAATCCACGCTATACCATAGCCTCACGTATAATAATAATAATAATAAAAAAAAAGGTATTCTTTCTCCAAAAAGTAGACGCACTACAACTTTGAACTTCTTCAGTCATTTTCATGCGATCTGATTTAAGGTATCAACTTCATTTGTTCAAAACAAAAAGAAGAAGCGTTTATTGAGAAAAATCCATTAGTAAAATGGCAACCATTCAACACGGGTGGACATGGACCAAAGAAATACTCAAGTTATATTATGTCTAAACAAATTACAATTAAAAAAAAAAACTAAAACTAACCCCTACATAAAAATAGGCACCGAATTTTGTAGTTTGAGTTGAAATTAAGTTAATCTGAACTCATTGGACGGAGTCCGTTATGTTATTGTAGATAATACAATACACACTCCACTCCAAATCAGATGCTTTCTTCAACACACAACACAGTCGTATGAATTTGTATCCTCCATTCCTCCGAGTTAAGATCTAGACCGTCTGATTTATGTTCGCACTAATATTAATATTAAAGAGTCTGAAGCGTTATAACTTAATTGGTCCGAATTCTTGAGACTGAGACTGAGACTGACAGTGAGTTAATAATGCAGTGCAGAGAATATGGATTCCAGTCTTCCAGCCGTACACGTACTGCTGTATGATCCACGCCTATGCAAAATTTTAATAGTAAAATAAATCGGGAAGGGACAGGTGGAATTGGAAACGATACTTTATTGGAGTCGGTTAGGGACCGGCGGGGTTTCCGAGGAAAATTCAATACCGCGTGGTTACTTTAACGGCCTGACGTTTGAATAACGGATTGGATAAGGGAAAGGAACAGTTGTCTTTATGCGGAGGTCTATGATACTTACATTGTGCTCGAGGAGCAGAAGAACCCTGCCCCCGTGTGCCGTGTGTTTCCAGATTTTTTTTAGTTGCTTGCTGCTGGGTAGTGGATTAGTACTTAATTTGACTGTACACCGAATAAACCGACCGGAGTCCAAATTAATTGGTTCGGATCCTTTCAAAACCCGGTCCAAAAAGAATCACCATGCACAATCCATGAAATATTTATTTATATATATATATTTAATTTATTGCAGTTTACATTTTGTGAGTCATTATCGATCAGACAGTAATGTACTTGACAACAGATGATCGAACATCCTCCATGAAAACAGCTACATCTTTCTGAAACATTTAAATTCAACAAACCAAGTCTTAAACTTAATCAAAACAGCAAAAGGAGGGAGGGAAAATTAATTAGAGCTCAACGTACGCGCACCTGATTGCTGCTTAATGCACTTGCTATGTTTTCATCGAGAAGTGCCAATAGTGATCTGTTTATCTCATTTTTCTCCACCATCTCCAGTAACTGTTCATTATTCTTTCCCATTTAATTACCATTCATTTATAACAACTCAAATAATAATTCTCACTTTTCTTTTCTTTTTTTTCATTTAAAGTTTTCCTTTCTATGCATGTGCAAGTATATGACAAATTAAGGCTTAACTTAGGACCCGGCTAATTTGCTGCCGGCAGCATTTCTGCCGGCCTTTTTTCGTGTTTGTGATGTTCAAACAACAAATTCAAACCGTTAGATGTTTAATCTATATTATAATCTACTTGGAAACAAATTTTACATTTTTTGAAATTTTTTTACTATTTATTAAGCTGGTTTGAAAACCGCTGATTTCAATGCTACAAAAATTTATTGAAATCAGTGGTTTTCAAACCAGCTTAATAAATAGTAAAAAAATTTCAAAAAATGTAAAATTTGGTCTCCAAGTAGATTATAATATAGATTAAACATATAACGGTTTAGATTTATTGTTTGGACATCACAAACACGAAAAAGAGCCGGCAGCAAATTAGCTGGACCCCTTAACTTAAACAAAGGTTTCCATTTAAACTTCCAAATATGCAAAGTATATGAGATGAGAAATATAAATGGAAAGAAAAAAAAAAAAGGAAAGAGCAAAGCAAAGGAATGGATTTGTCATACCGTAGATTTTCTATCTTTTGATTGCAGAATCTTCATCAAGTTCAATTTAGCTGATATCATATCTGCTTGCAACTTATCATACGCTTCTGCATTACAAAATTCCAACAAAAATGCAGCAATTAAAATCAATGCCACCGATGCATATACACTATTGATTAATCCAATACTAGCAAACAAAGAATGTTTTTGAGCAAGTACGGTACTGGGTACTGCTTAGAACACACAAAATTATATCACAGAACAGAAAAGCTATGAACTGGGGATTAAAAAGAACACTCCAAGTACTATGGCCCCTAAATATAAATTTTGGTACTAAAAATGCCTCATAAATCCTGGGCCCACACAACAACAGTTTACAGTTTAGATAAAAAATAAATAAATAAATAAAATTGAACAAATTGCACATAAACAAAGGAGAGAACTGACCAGATCCCTCAAGCAAAACCTTCTGCATTGTTTCCAACTCACATAATCTATCCTCCATAGCCTAAAGAGGAAACAACACTTTTAGTTCTCTTTTCATATACCCGGATCATTTGCAAGAGCATAAATTCCCTATGCTTACCTGGGTTTTGTTCAATGAGAATCGAATTTGTGCGATTTCGCGCTGTATATGATCAAAGAATGCTTTGTCCAACCTGCAACAGTAGCAATACTATACAATGAACTTACAGTAGCAATACTATACAATGAACTTATATATTAAACAAATTAAATTTAATATTCCACAACAAAAATAACATATCTAAGTGACTATTTGACCTCGGTCTCAGTCGAGCAATCTCGACCTCAATTTCACGTGCCTCTGTGTCGAGAAAATATTCTACAAGTCCTTCGATTGTTTCGGGCACGACTCTTGCCTATTCTCAAAACCAACAAAAGTAGCGATTATAATGGTATTCTGAGTTGTCCCAAATATTGTTTCAGAGAGAAATAGCACCTCTCTTTGGGCACGGCGCCGCTCCTGTTCCTCCCGCACCTGGCGATCAAAAGCTGCACGAGCCTCAGAATCCTTATCCAGTCTCCTTTTGAATTCCATTTTCGCTATGTGGCCCCCTTGTGGTGGGCCCAATATTCCCTCAGGATCCTACCGTACAGAATTCTCAAAATTAACCAAAAAAAAATTGTTGTGTTTACCTTAAATCAGGATAAGTAAATCTCTTATAATTAGTATAGTTGTACGCATTACACAGTCACCACAGAATGCTTCTGTTTATCTTAAATGGCAAATTAAAAGGCAACCAGTAGCTCTTTGGGGTATGTAGCAGCAACAGTACACTGGTTGAACCACTAAAATTACATGGAGAAAGAGAAGCTAGGGAAGAGGTTACAGTCAATTTTGAGGGTGTTAATCAAAATTCATCTAAAGGGAGGGGGTTTATGCGAAATACTGAAATAATAAGGTGTTGGTTATGTTACAACGAGAAAAAGGAGAAGAGAGGAGCGGACATTACCCAACCGACGCATTGAATTTTGATGCTGCTTCTCTTCGTTGGGTTTAGTCTCTTTAAATTCGAGTGAAAACGGGGAGAAGAAGAGCCAAAGAGAGCTGAGGCAGCTTGCAGTGAGGCCATATCCTCTCTCTCTCTCTCTCTCTCTCTCGATAACGGCAGAAGTGTTATCTCTTTTCATTTCTTTATCCTCTGCAATTGGGATCGGGTAACTGGATTACGAATGATTGATAGAATTAGGGAGTTGCAATTATTCTCACTTCCTAAATATTTCATACTTTATTTTTCATATATTTCAAATGAGGAGGGTTCAAATGTGTTATATTCCGAAATTTTAAAATATATTAATTTGCTAAACTGATCATTTCGCTTAAATAAAATTTTTAGTTCAATTAACGACCATTCAGATTGTAACTGATGGATTAAAAAGGAACCTAAAATTTCGAAATATAAACGACTTATAAAATTATGTATATTAAAATTTAGAGTTTAAAAATAGAATAAAATATAGCACTATGGGTTATTTATAACTATTCGGTGAATTAGTAACTTAGAAAATCCATTACAAATTCCTTCAAGTTTTTAGAAAGGAAGAAATTGATTTAATTAGATTCGTGTGAACAAATAGATAATTGAAGTATGAATAAGTGTATAATTATACGAAATCATTGGTACAAATAAAATATATAATTTATAAAACTCGTTCATTTAGAACTTTTAGATGATTAATTGAATATATATAATTATATAAAAGGAAATCAAATTATTCGAATCTTAAATTGAGAAATAAATATACGAATTTTATGTGCGAATATAGTTACAAAAATTTACAAACTTTCGATTTGAATTTATGAAAGAAACATAATTTAAACCAATTAAATGAAACTATATTGAAGTTTCGAATTACTTGGACCATCGGATTCCATACAGCACGAATCTTAAAGCAGTCCCTTTATTAAAACTCCCTTTTCTCTCTTTCTCTTCTCTCCCTCCCTGTCTGTGCGTGAACCCCACGCCAAACCCTCCCCTTCCTCTCTTCTACGCCAAAACCAGCGGGCTTCGCCCCCTCCCCTCTTCCGTCGCCGGCGAGGCCCACCAACCACCCAACCCTCTCTCTCCCTGTCCGTGAAAACCCCCAACTGAGCGCCCCCCTTCTCCTCCCCTGTTTCTGCCTCCCATTCCCTCCCGTGCTCACCGAACCAACACCCCACCCTCGCCCCACTGTCTCCTCTCTCCTGATCCGAGAAATCCCACCAGCACCCCGCCACGCTCCCTCTTTGCCTCTTTTTTCCCCCCTTCCCTCGCCTCCCTTGAAACCCTAACCCTCATCTCTCTTGATAACAGACTCGTATCCGTTGCAAGGGGGGTTTTCCTTGACTGCCTCTTGGAAAGAGTTTGTTGTGTTTAAGAAATCTGGTGCATTATTGTCTCGTGGTGGTGATTCGGTGATTTTGAGAAGATCGCAAGGCGAGACGACGAACTTTGGAACAGGCCGTCTTTCCGTGTCTCTGACGGATATTCAAACTCTCTCGGGTAAGTATAAAACAACCCTTTTTCTGAATCTCGAGGCTTGATTGTACCTTGTTGATTTTAATTGGTGCCGTAGCATAATCGTAGGAAGTGATTTATTAATTATCGAGTACGGGTTTTTGATTTTCCCGACTCGATCGAATTGCTTGATCTCTCTCTAAATAACCTTTGTTATGAGATGGGTAAAGGCACAAAATTTAAATAGAGGGGTTATTGGTAAATCTAGAAAATATGGAGGGGGTACCGTGAATAAACTAAATTGGGTAAATTTATTCAAGTAGAGGGGCCTCTATACAAATCTAAAAATTTTGAGTTATAATTCGGCCTTAGGAAATGCATTTTTGAATTGGGCCATTAAGGTGTTGAATTTGGTCTTGAATTGTTAAATTGGAAATAAAATGTAAATTTAAAATAGCAAAGTGAGCTTACAACTTTTGGGCTTGGTTGTAAATTAAAATGGAAATGATGAAATATTATATCGAGCACATGGTAAGCTTTTGAATAAATAAAATATGTTGAATGCCACTCAATAGAATATAATTAGTATGTCATATCTAATTTATAAAATCTACACTCTATATACTTAGCATGTGTCAAATCATCACACAGTGTAATTTGGTATTCTCGTATGTTAACATATATTGAATATATAAGCACAAACATAAAACGTAAATTAAGCATATGCTTTAGATTAAGATATAAATAATGAAACCCGACTAAGAACAATTAATTAGTTATTAGGATGTGTGTAGTTATAGGTATTATTTAAACCGATTATAAGTTATATATATCCGCACCATGTACTCAAGGATACATGGTACGTATCAAGATTTCTTAATAAATGTTATAAAAATATCAAATGTTTTATAAACAAGTTATTAAATATAATTCTTATTATATAATATATTGCAAAATGTATAATATATAAGCTAACATATATTTAAGCAATTAGCCATTACAGTAAACAAGTGTGGTATCATAAATTATTATATGATAAATGTAACATATACATTTATGATAATCGTATCTGAATTAATTAACATGTATATATCTCGATTAACATTATTTTAATTGATTATAATTAGCAAATATAATTTTGAAAGTATAATTATTATAAAGAAATATAATTAGCATAACTAGTTTATTTATTATCTAAAATGGTAGGTTAGTATATATTATTAACAACACATAGAGTACGTAACTTAAAAATAATAAATAAACTATATTAAACTAAATACGAATTAGTAATAATTGTACAATTTACACATTTTATTAAAATAGTAGCATTAGGAAATTATTAGTAATAAATAACTTTGGAAATCGTATTCAATATATTAAAATAGTTATAGTTAATTTAAAATAAATTAAAGTAGATAAGCAACTAGGTTATATTAATTAAGTAGGACACGTTTAAAATTACCTTAACTCACGAATAATTATTTTTGCGACTAGTCGACATTAGAATTTATACAAGCAATATATCTTCAAATTAAATTATTAAAACTATTAATTATCTTAGATTAAAATTTGATTAATTTAAATCAAAGTGAATGAACAATATCTTACTAACCGGTTTAGTCCGACTGACTGAATCAGTAATTTTTATAAAACTGAAATAATCGAAAATACTACTAAACGTATTAAATGGGGTGAGGGTTAGTATAATTTAGCGTAGATTGTAACTAGTTTAAATTACGTCATCACAGATCAGCATATCCCGTACGAGTCTGATCCTTGGACTGATTCGACTGACCCGCAATTTGGAGCATACGTGGAGCCCGTTGATTTCGCTGAGGGTTAGCCACAGAGACTCCAGCCCTACAGGTGTGGGATATCTGAATTATTCTTTTCGTGGGCGTATTCTTACCAGTCGTTCCATCTGACTTGACATCCGCACTTTATTTTTAAGTAGTTGCATTAAAACTTTAGCGCATGTTTATCCTTTCTGCACTGTAGATAGAATTGCATAAACCCTAAAAAACCCGAATTTACTGTATTTTAAGAGTAGAGTAATTAAATAAAGTGCTGAAGAAATCTGAACTGAATCAGATGATTTTGGGTCTGTCATGCTTAATATGATGTTAGATGATTCAATTTCTGATTTTTTATTGATTTTGGGTCTTACTGCTTAATAGGACAATTTATTAGATATTGTAAGATTAAAGCACTGGTATGCTTATTGGAATTGCCCTCTCTTGTTAATGAATCAATCAAGCTCTATATATACGTGTCTAACATTTTCACATGATTTTTTCTCCTTTTGTTTTGATCTCAACTCTGTATTGGGTTATCGCAGGTTAATTATACAGAACCGACTAATCTAGGTGTTTTTAATTCTTCACCTACTTATCTGGTCAATAAAGATCTAAATTTTACAATGTTATACATCAATGCATTGCTCACAGGGGATATTATGTGTATATATATAAAATAACTCTTATAGAACCTTTTGTACATTTCAGAAAATCCTCTCTTCTCTATTGTGTGCGTTGCTATCTTTGGATAATTCCTTTCAAGGCGAGAGTTAGCTTGAATCAACCATTGCAAACGGTACTTCTCCTTCCCTTTTATTTCTTCCCTCGTTATTTCCTTTAATATTCGTATTTATAGGGTAATTTTGATAAATTTGGCATTTCATTATTGTCAGTAGCCTATTTTCTTACATTTTGCATCTTCTGTTTCATTTGAAGATATAAAAATATGTTGGATGTTTCTTTTTTTTTGATATGTAAAATAATATTTGTTATAAACTTTTGACCTAGTTGAAACCTTTGATGTTCATTTATATTATCTCGACTTCTTGTTTATTTTAATTGATGATATAATTTTATATTATGTTAAATTTTTTTTTTTGGCAACTATTTATGTTATGCTTGCCTACCCCTAACAAAATTCCTAGCTTCACCACTGCTCGTGCATCTGTCTCTATACTATGTCGGATGAAGGGAAATACACGCTGGAAACGACTCGGGCTGACAAGTCGGTGTGGCTGATGAAGTGCCCTCCTGTGGTGACCCGATCCTGGCAAGCTGCTAGTGCCGCCTCCGGTTCGTCTGGCTCCGGTGATCTCACTCAGAACCCGATCGTAGCTAAAGTCGTTCTCTCCCTCGATCTCCTCAATCCTGATGAATCCTCCGCTATGCAGTTTAAGATGGAGATGGCCCAGACAGACTCAGGCCACACGCCCAAGAGCTACTCTCTAAATATGTTCAAGGACTTTGTACCTATGACTATCTTCTCTGAGTCTAATCAAGGTCTCTCTATATAATATTCCACTTCATTTCATGCTTAATTGGGGCCTCCTCTCTTTGCAATGCAATACAATACACACTGCTACTTCATTTGTAATAAATTAAAATGTTAGATTGGGGCTTATCTGTGCTGTTGATGTACAGATAGGTTAAATTCAGATTGAATTTCACTATTTAGGTTTGATAGGACAACTTATGATTAATTTGTTCAGTTCACCTCTAAACTTCTTGAATCAGCAATTGTGCGTACCAGCTTATGTGTACCGATACCAACTGGTTTCAACTTTCAACTTATAAGCATCCAAATTGAATATTGCTTGTATGAATTGAACCCAAACCTGATTTTGGAGTAGTGTTGGGGTCAGCATGAGGAATTTAAACAGAAGTTGAAGCAAAACTGTTTATTATGAATTATGCAGGGAAGCTAGCATTGGAGGGGAGAGTTGAGCACAAATTTGACATGGAACCACATAGTGATAATTTTGGTGAATATGGAAAATTATGCCGTGAGAGAACAAACAAATCTATGATCAAAACACGACAAGTACAGGTACTAACATATTGCTTTTTTTGGACCTTGTTATTGGAAAGATAATTGGCTTTGTTATTGCAACAATAAGAATAAACAGTACCATTAAATAGTGGCTATGCCTTATTTGTGGTAACCACTACATTGTAACACAGAAGCAGAAAATGATACAGTTAAATATTTGGATGTTTGATGCTATTTTTTTGGTCTGTAGGTATTAGATAATGACCATGGGGTGCTTATGAGGCCAATGCCTGGAATGGTCGGTTTGGTGTCTTCTGGATCGAAGGTAAAATAATATTTCCAGCTTCTTGAAATTATCAGCTTTTCTCCTGTCTCTCTCTCTCTTTCTCTCTCTCTCTTTTTCTTTATTGCAATAAATTTATTTCCTAAACTATTTGTTTGTGCAGGACAAGCAAAAGAAGGTGACACCAACAAAAGGAACAGAGATGAAGAGGACACGTCGTGACAGACGTGAGATGGAAGATATCATATTTAAACTCTTTGAGAGACAACCAAACTGGGCCCTTAAACAACTTGTGCAAGAAACTGATCAGCCTGAGGTAATTCACTCACTAACACATCCATGTGGTACAAACTATTTTGGTGCCATTACTTGAAGATCTGAATTAGTGTCACTTTTCAGAGCCTTGGTTTTAACAGTTGTGTTTTGTTTTTAATTGGTGCAGCAATTTTTGAAGGAGATACTGAATGATCTCTGTGTGTACAACAAGAGAGGTCCGAATCAAGGAACCCATGAGCTCAAACCTGAATATAAGAGAGCCACTGAGGATAACAAGGACAATGTCTAACTCAACTAGTGCCCTCTTTTTTTTTTTTTTTTAATTAATTTCTGATACTTATTGTGTGAATTTTGTAAGCTAAGCTTATTTAGTGACAAGTCTAATAACTGAAATTTGTGGAAATGCAATGGCTTGATCAGATACTTGGGTTGGCATGCATGCTTATGGGAAAGTTTAAAATTAAGATTTTAGTTGATCAAACAAATTGAAAAATATATGATTTTTTTTATATAAAAAAATGAATATCTAGCCTTTTAATTTTTATTTAGTTTTCATAAAAGACTTTCTATTATAATTTCAAACCTACAACTTTTGTACGGAGGATGTTATATTTTGTTACTAGATCAAAGACTATAATTCTTTATATGAAACTTTTTTGAGTGTTGAATAAAAAATTAGTGCAAATAAGAAATTATGAACCAATATTGATTTCCTTTTTCTTTTGGAGAAAGTTCACGGAGAAAAATACAATATGAAATTCTTCTCTTCTTTCAAAATGCTAGTGTTCCATCTGATGCAGAGGTGGAGACATTGTTTGAATGGGGTCAATTGACTCTATTTTATTTTATTTTATTTATTTATATATGATCTTCTATTTAATTTAATTTAATTTAATTTAGATCACTAAATTATGATACTATACAATTGATCTCCATTTTCAACATAAAATTTATATATAATTGGCCCCACATCTAATCTAATGAATAACATCTTTTTTTGTAACTCCTATATATTTATCTATTTATTTATTTTTGAGTTTATATTGTAGATTACATTAAGCGGTTAGGCTTAACTGAACATTTGATAAAAATAAGTTTCTGAAATACAGCCGATTTTGAGTTGAGTCGGCGGATCGAGTCAGATTGGAATTTGGTCAGTGAAGATCCAAAATTTTACCAATTAATATGGTCAGATGATGTTTTGTTACAAAACTAGCTAGATGGAATCGGTTTGGCTCGGACCGATTTAATTAACTGGATTCGATCTATACTTGTACTTCAAATATATTGTGCCGGTTCTCACCAAAATGGGTCGATTCTCAGAAACAAATGATGTTCTGTTCCCAGATGCAATCAATATAGAGATTAGAGAGACCCAGCCGGTAATAACGTAGGCATTAATTTCTCTGGTTGGGCCCATATATATGAGAGATTTCATATGGGCCTTTTCTGTTTGGGCCGGCCCGGTGGAGACGAGACGAGACGAGACGAGAATATCATACATGCATGCATGGCATGCTAGCTAGTAATTAGTTATTAGAATCTAGAACCAGATCGATCGAATATCCAATTAATTAAGGTGATCCGATTCCGGCCACGTAAAAGAAAATAATTAAATTTCAGCCAACTCAATTTATTAAGGTCTACCAGCTGCTCCACCGGTACTGCATCCCCAAAAGTGCTACATATATATATATATATATATATATATATATATATATATCTATAAATTCAACAAAAACTCAATTATATATATCCTAGCTAGCTAGCTAGCTAGCTAGGTCCGCTTAATTCTTATTCATTACTTCAAATATATATGATCTAGCTAATTAGACTTGTGGCCGTTTGTCGATCTCTGCTGCTTTTGCTTTTGCAGCCAGCTGATTTTTGTTGAATAGCTTTTGGTGAATGTGTTCTGCAAAGGTGCGTGGCGTGAATTTTGGTGGTGTTTCGTCTGTGACTATTTCCTCAAGTGGCCTGAGCACAACCTTATCCTTTGGCGGTTCACAAAACACAGCCCAGGAGATGCGCACCTTTTCCTTGTTGACGAGGCCACGGTGTAGGATGCTCTTATACTTACCATTGCTCATGATCTCCAAGGTGTCACCTATGTGGACGATCAACGTGCCAGGGATGCAAGGGGCTGTGATCCATCGGTTTTCTTTAAACACCTATATTATATTATATATCGATCACATATATGTATATATTCACATGCATCATGCATGCATGAGGATATATAATAAATTACATTAACATTAACATTAATTAATTATCAAAGGAATTAATTACATTAAATTAATTTACCTGAAGGCCAGGAACGCCATTGTGGAGGATAAAAGTCAAGGAACTAATATCAGTGTGGGCCTCTACACCAAGTGCTAAATCTGGCTGGGGGCACTTTGGGTAGTAATTTATCTTTACTTGCATCAGGAGCTCTTCTTGGCCTCCAAGTTCTTGCTCCAGCTTCCCTGCTTCTAGTTTAAGTCCAATGGAGAGGATAGATAACATCTTGCTCGCAACGCTCCTCAATTGCTCGCCAAATTGCTTTGTCACCTCTCTGCAAGCATGCATGCATGCATGATCACACTTGTTTTAATTTCCACCATTATCAATATATATATGAATATGAGGTATAGATGTATAGATGTATAGAGTTACAAACAATTAATATATATTACGTACATATAATCTTTAGGATCCCTGGGCCATGTGGACAAATCAATCTTGTCGAACGGGTACATGAGGTGGAAGAAGTAATCCTCCCACTCAAGCCGCCCGCTCGCATTATTTGCTAGCTTGCTGCCGTAACCCTGAATCTTTCCCGATGCCTGGTCATTCGCATACTGCTCCTTCTGCTCCATTGGCAGATCAAAAAACTTTTTGCCAACCTCCCGCACCTTCTCCAGCAGATCCTCAGGTATACCGTGATTGGCAATGTGCATCACGCCCCACTCCTCGGCTGCCTTTTTGACAGACTCTACACATGCCATTTTCGTCTCATGCTTGTCTGAGTCAAACCCTTTTATGTCAATCACTGGTATCTGTGGGAGTGGGACCCCATCAGCAGCCTGTTTCTTCACCTCCTCTAGGGCATCGCCCAGTTCTTGCCGTTCTTCCACCGGTCTCACGTATTCCGTCGGTATTGATTCGTTGCCGCTTTGAGCTAGGACTTCAACCCGTTGTGCAACGGACACCTTTGTTGGCATTGCTTTCTTATTATTTTCCTTCGATCTATCTGTACGTATATACGTGTTTTCACTTAATTAATTTCTTTCTATTTCCTTGAGAATATATAAATGTGGAGAAGATAGGGAGGTGCATGGCTATTATATATATATATAGAATGGGGTAAGTAAGTAAGTTAATTTTGCATGTGATCGTATCGAACTCTCTTCACCAAACAGCTCCTGTACTCGTTTGCATGTACTACAAGTTGAGGATGCATGTAACGACGTACGTACGTACGTACGTCGTATATATATATATATATATATATATATGTAATTCTCAACCAACTTTAATTTAATTTGACTGTATTGGGTTAATTTCTGATCAAATCCTAATTAATAAGATCCGAAATTGAATTTATATATATATGCGAACCGCGGATACGTTTTTGAAAGTTCTTGAAGAACTATTTAATATAAATAAAAATAAAAGCAAGAAGAATAACAAGTCTCTTAAATTCCACAGAAAAATTTAACATGCACTGAAACTTGATTTTTTTTTTTTTTATTCATTTCAATATGTTACAAGGTGCTCTATATTGTAGATAGCGGAATATTCAGCAGACAGCAAACGAGTGCAACATAACTATTCACAATATTTGCCTACAAAAGCCTTGGCAAAAAGATAACTACAATAAGCCAAAAAAATAAGAGGAGGGTTCAAATGCCTCCATCATACCTTCATTTTTTAAAATTTTAACAACTAAAAATTTGAAACTTAAAAGCCAAAATAAAACAGTTGAATATAATCCACATCATTTTATTTATGCACATGTAAAATATTACGATATTTTAACTTTATTTTGGTTGTCATCAAGAAATTGTAAAAAATGTACTAGTGTGAATAATTTATAGACGTTGATTTATTAATTTATTAATTCACATAAAAACAAAATTGAAATGTGATAATATTTTATGAGCATATAGAGAAAATAATATAGATCACATCTAACGATTTTATTTTGATATTTATAATTTAAAATTTGAATTATTTAAGTTTTTAAAAATAGAGATAGAATGAAAAAAAAAAAAAAGGCATTTGAAGGCTCCTCAAAAAATAAATACCCATACAGAGCAAAAATATATTGATTAATTATTTGATTTGCCAAGTTGGTATCTGTGATTAGTTTTTGTGATTTTTTTGGTAGTAACTTTGGAGGTGTGAGGCTTGTTGCCGCGCGTGGTTAGAGCCGTAGGGTAATGCACGTGACTACCAAACCTGGTGACTAGTGTTACTCTCACACGTGCCAACGAACCTTCTCTCCTCTCAAGTCTCAAGTCTCATCTTTACCGGTGCTTAATTAATTGGGTATGTCATTCGCACTTTGGACTATTATTGGGCATTGCCGCAGTGGCTTCCCATTTCAAAAAGTATCAGTTGGTTTGGTACTAGAAACGATCATTAATGTGAAAAATGGAAAAAAAAAAAATTGGGGTGGGGTGCATGCATATATATATATATATGACTTTAATTAGATAGCGACAGAGGCAAAAAAATGAATCAAGAATTTGCAATGGCCATCGAAAGCAAAGCAATATTTGGGATCAAATTGGGGGCCCTAGCTATTAGAAATATTCCTTTTACTTTCTACATCCAGGCCTTCATTCCCCCATGGATTTAGGCCGGATAACAAAAAGGCCCATAAACATAAAATCAGAGGAGAAAAATAAAAAAATAATAATAATAATTAATTAGTTTGCGCATTTTCATTCTGTGCGTTTTGTTAATCACAATAGCAATAT
This sequence comes from Carex pumila, assembly GCA_033356055.1. Taxonomy (NCBI): domain Eukaryota; kingdom Viridiplantae; phylum Streptophyta; class Magnoliopsida; order Poales; family Cyperaceae; genus Carex; species Carex pumila. The sequence continues at coordinate 30,850 of JARJHM010000016.1, read as the reverse complement.
CAAATCCGATGGATATAATAATTATTTTTAAGAAGGATATATATATTTAGATTTGCACAGAACAAATTTTAATGTATTATCAGTGCTGAAAAGATGATACGGAGTAGTCGTCTACTCGTCTTATCTTATATATATATATATATATATATATATATGTATAAATTAAGCAAGCTAGGACAGAGAAGTTGACTGATCGATGAAATTAATGAATGTGCATGATTATGTTTTTACTACTGTAACATATATAAAGTCCGATATAGATCCAGTCCAACTATATATATATATATATGTTTAAATGCAATTATTAAGCGTAGATCCCAATTATCATTCTTGTGTAACCAACAAATTAATTAGACAAGTTGTAAATGGAACAGTAGTTTTTCAAAATGGATGAGAGTTAAAAATGAATTGCAAGTAGAAGTACATAATAGCTAGCTAGCCATACAAGAAAAGAAAGAAATTAAATAAAATAAACATTAACAATTGAGCATGCAGAGAAAGAGGAATTAAATTAAATTCCCCGACAAAAGCTACTACAACCTCCAAACAAAACTACAGACGCGTCATGGCCCATCACAAATGGACAATTTAACTTAACTACATCGATCTGTAGACGTACACTTGTAAGTTGTAAATAACAAACCCTAGCTACTTTGTCTTGAACAAGGAGATTTCAAAATAAATATAATATAAATATAATATAATATAATATAATATAATAATAAGCTAGGCAGTAGGCAGTAGGCAGTAGACACCGCACCATCTCCTATATATTTTGCAGTCATGCTCCTCCAAGTTATATATTTGCGTTTCCCTTTTTGAGATATTTATTGTACTTAATTAATTGTGTTGAAATGAAATGGATAGTGGAAATTTAACGTCTTTAGCCAAATTTGCTAAAAGATCTAGCAATGCCATGCCATGCCATGCCATGCCATTCCATGCTATGCGGCTGTCAAATCTGATCTGCAGGGTCTGGATGAAAGTTGCTATTTCATTTAAGAAATTATTCGCTTCAAAATTAATAGCATCACATGATGTTGGTCAGTTGGTGCCGTGCCGTGCGCCAGTCCAAGAAAAAGTTTAAAAAGTAAATTGTTTAATCACCAAAAATTTAAAATTTACAAATTTACAAATTTACTGCTACCAACCCAAAGATGGCAGGGAAAAAAGAACAGTATCCAACTTAATTAGCAGGGCCGGATATTAATTAATCTCAAATGAATTTATGATACATCATACATGCACATAGAATAGAATAGAAGACAACATATATATTCGATTATAGGGGAGGGGGACAACGCAAACGATAATATAAAATAAAATAAAATATTTACAACAGTAAAATGATCAAGCAAAACTAGTTGCCGGCCACGTGGTGGAGCTATTAATCTTTAGCATCTTGTCTTGATTTAATGAGAGAGAAGAGAGAGAGAGAGAGAGAGAGAGAGAGAGAGAGAGAGAAAATTAGAAAAGACGATTCAAAAAGGGTGGTGAGACTGAGAAGTGAGAAGTGTGACCAGACCAATGACCAATGACCCATGACCCATGACCCATGACCCATGACCCATGACCCATGACCCATCCTTAGACCATCAATTTGAGCGCCCGCCGTTTCCGTTGAGATACCCTTACGTCATCACACGTCATCCTTGGTACCTGCGTTAATCAGCTGCATGCTAGAGCTAGAGAGACAAATTAAAGTGCTGACAGAGAGAGAGAGAGAGATGCCGCGGTTTCTCCAATAAGCTCATCCAGTATCTCCCGCTCCACCTCAGCTGCCAAGTCACTCGCCTCATCCACAATCGCCCTGTGACGTGTCAGCTCACGTATGTTGTTCACTGGCATGTCAACCGCCACCAGTGCGTCGATGTCGCCTAGGTATTCGCAGTTGGCAGACGGTATCATGTCTATCTGTCTCCATAGTTTTCTCAGCAGTTGTGCGCCGCTGCCTAGTTCATAGCTTTTTGTGATGGCAGTACACTTGTCATGATATCCGGGACGAATGTTCCTGCCGGTGCAATTAATTAGGAGATCGCTTAATAGCTCTTCTACGAGGTGGAAGAGGAGTTTCCTGTTCCATCGGTACCGCATGGTGCTGCTGTGGTATCTCGATTCGTCCACTGGGAGCTCCACCTCAAGCTGGTGGAACACAATCGGGTCTATTGGTAGCGATGGCGAGTAGCGTTTTGCAACATGGCTGGGACCCATGAAGCCACCTCTGTATAGTATGGATCGTATGTATTTGTATTCCAGGTCTTGATCTGGCAGTGTACGGCATGACTTTGGAATCCTTGGTTGTAGCGAATTAGATGTGGTCTCATCTTTCTTTAGCTGAAAATTTAAAAATAATTAAGAAATCTATGCTTAGCCTTAGTCCTTAGACAATGCATTAATGCAAACTGGTCCATTACTATAACAATTACAATTACTGATTAAAAGATGCTAAACATTAACTACCTGTGGGGACCTCATGAGTTTAGGCGTGAGCTCACTCTTCTCTATTACAATGGAAATATTCTTATCTCCAGTTCCAGTAACCAGGGAACCAGATGCTGGTGGAGTCGGCTTTTTGAACCGTGCCGTGAAGCGCTCATTGGTTCCTTTGTTGCACTTGCCAGTTCCTCCTGCTGGTACTGGTGGAGGAGGTGGGGATCGCGATGGTTTCACCCGTACTGGCTTTGCCAATGCTTGCAAATTGGGGATGTGATCCTGCAATTTAGCCTTGATTTCAAATTCAGTTATTTTACTCGGAGGTGCAGAAACAGGTTGCGTTGGCGGTAAAACGTTAACCTTAGCTGGTGCCAGTGCCGGTTTGAGTAGGCTGCCCCGATCGTTTTTCTGAACCCCTCTTGCAATTGATCTTTTTGGCTTAGAATTGCCATCCTCGCAACAATTTTCTCGTCTATTAGTGATACTCTCCTTCATCTGCTTGACAATCTCTTTCGCATAGTCTCTACTCCTCGGGCTCCTATTCTCGTCTTGGTACTTTCTCCGGGGCTTCATTGTGTAATGTGTTGGTGATGGTGGTAATGAGTATTCACCAACCGGTACATTTGAGTGACATGAATTTGAAATATTGGAGTTTGGATTTTCTCGATGTATTTGAAGAGAGAGCCTTGCATCGACATCCCATGACCGATCAGAAGAAGCACGAGGGGTGTCGGGCAACGACCGAGTGCCCACATCACTAAATCTTGCATTGGAATTTATACTTCTTAATGGTTGCCTTGGTTCTTTCTTATGCTCCTGTAGTTTGCTACTTCTCAGTTCTCTCTTCTTAAGTTGATTTTTTGTGAATTCAGTCAGTTGCTTTTGTTGGGCAGTTGCCGGTGGAGATGGAGCTGAATCAGGCAGCCCATCAATGCCCATCAACCGAGCAACAAGACTAGGAGTGCGTGGTGTCTCAGGTGTTTGCGATATGCGCCGTTCTTCATCATCTTCTAAAACGGAGAGTTGTCTTCTGTGCTTCATTATCTTGGTAGGTAATATGTCAAAAGCCGGAGCTAATTGCACTCCCACCTGATTTACACAAATTAAAAGAAATTAAGGCAATAACAACACTGCACCGAGACTACAATAACATTACATTTACTGTGTTCAAAATTGAAATCTAATAAAAGATTCTCTTAAATCAAATAAGATTCACTGTAATTAAGATTACTGAAATTTTGAGTACAATTAAATTAATCACCTCGCAAGGAATTAAGCCAGAAAATTAAGTCAGATCATTTACGTAGCACAAATTACATGAAAATAACTTACTGGTATCTCAAAGTACCCGTCTTCAACGAATGACGAAGATAAGGCCTTCGCTTGGCCTAGATCTTCTCCTCCCTCCAGGCTATTTCTGGGTGCCTCAAGACCTAATTAAGCGCATGAAACCATTTTATCTCAGAGAAAAGAAATTAATTACATAGATATGGGCCGGTATACTATATATACATGTGCAGAAAAGAAAATTTTACCTTTTGTACTAGTTTCAGGATTTGTCAAGTCTGAATGAGTAACTGAGTTGGAAGGCATGCGAGCACTGGCATGGCATCCATTGAAGAGAAGATGGTGAAAATCAAAGTAATGGAGCATGCCACCCATGCAACCGGAGGCAGTGATATCTCTATCTCTTGTCGATATAGACCGGCTCCACTGCCACTGCCTCTGCCTCTCCTTCCTCATTATCTCACAGAACAGAGAGCTAGAGCTAGAGAAAGAGATGTTGGGTTTTCAAATGTGGAGAGTAGTTGTGTGATATTGTGGCACCAAATCAATAAAATCTGGTTGAATGCTTTGAAACCTGGAGAGAGAAGAGGAGGCTAGATAGGGAAGGGAGGTGATTTTAAACATGCAATGCAATGCAATGCAATGCAGTCGATCTAAGCTTAATTAAGAAAGAGGGTCCCAGCGGAAAAAACGGATCGGATCGATCGGTTTATTGAATTGAATCATCGATCTCATCTCATCTCATCTATCACGGATCGGATCATCTCTAGCCTCTAGCTCTACTCACTAGTATAATACTTCAGCTTTAATTGCATATCGCACCCTGTAACAGTAGCATAATACTTTTCTTGTTTAATTTGTTCCCACATGTACAAGACAAATTTTCTTTTCAAATTTCCAATGTCTCAAATTAATTAGAGTGAGTCTATGGTACTATGCATATCACGGGTTGTTACCGTACTACGGTGATTTATATTTGAGTTTTCAAATCCTAACGGTCGATCCAATTCGTTCATCTTGTTCTCCATAGTAATATGTGTTTGGAGACCAAATTTTACATTTTTTGAAATTTTTTTTACTATTTTTTTAGATATTTAGAAAATCACTTGATCTGAAAATTCTGGACCATCCAAAAACAGTGATTTTCAATAAATCTAAAAAAATAGTAAAAAAATTTCAAAAAATATAAAATTTGGTCTCCAAACACATATTAATATGGAGAACAAGATGAACGGTTTGGATCGACTGTTAGAATTTGAAAACTCAAATATAGAGCCGTAGCACGGTGCCAAATCGTAATATGCATAGTACCATAGACTCACTCAATTAATTATACTAAATTAAAACACTGGCAAACTAAATCGAGATTATTGTATTTTGTGATCACTAGCTAGATAAAAACTGATTTTCTGAATTAAGACAATATTACTTATTGTTTTATTTATTAAATTATTTGTTTGTTCTTTTACTCATGGATAAATTAATATACATATTATTTTGGTACTCAATATTATGTACATGTCAATTTGAAATTCAAATGTCATCAGATACACAATCGTATAACACCTGAGTACCATTATAAGTTAGACAAATAATTGGTAATTGATATGTTATTTAATTAATAAAGAAAGGCCAAAAATAAAAAAATAAAAAAAATCAGTCAAAGAATTTCGAAAAAGAAAACCGACATTGCGGAAAAACACAATTGATTTAATTACAATACGAACAATAAAATTGCGGAAAGCTATTTTGACTGATCACTGAGTAGTCGCTGAGTGCATGGAATTTCCCAAAAGAATGCAACATCCAAAATTCGAAACACTTGCAATGAAGTTGAGCAATTACTATAAATATATGTATATAAATATATGTATATGGGATGGTTATCCAGAGAGCCGGGTGTACATCTTGAAACAAGAGAAATTTGATTATCATATATATATATTTAATTTAAAGGATGGGCCTGGTTTGCATTGGGGAATTGTAAAGGAATTGTTTCTCGTTTTGTACCAAACACTGGGGAAAGTTGTTATGATGCCATGCCAATAGGCAATATGCCATCAATCATGAATCATCCATCCCATTTAGATTTTATTTATTTATTTCTTTCTTTCTTTCTTTTTATTGGTGTGAAGAGAGAGAGGATTGAGGAAGCTGGTTGTGGTCCTCTCTAATTCTAAATATGAAAATATGGTTCCCTCTCCCCTCTCGGAAATTGAATTGAATTCAGATCTGATCGTACGTATACGCTTAATTATTCTGTGGAGTCCTACATCTGTCAAGTGGGCCTATTCTGCTTCTGCTGTATTATATTCCTGCATGTGCTAGAGCCTAGACCCCATGGTTGTGGTCTAAATTGTGGAATAAGGAGTTTAGACCTCGTTATTTCACCAAATGTGTCTTAAATGAGCCGACTTAAGATGGCATAAGCCGATATTTAGGCCTGCCTAAATTAAGCCACCTCACATGATGGTTTAATTTTTATTCCACTTCGTGGCCTAACTTCAATGATTATAATAATATTTTATTTGTATATAATTAGTATATTACTGTTAATAATTATTATTAGTATATAATTAATATCTTATACTATTAATATATTAAATAATTATTATATAATTAATATCCTTTTATTAATAATTACTATTAATAAATAATTATATAATTATTATGTTATATTGTTAATATATTAATATCATATAATTAGTATCTTATTATTAACAATTATTAAAAATTAATAATTATTAACAATTATTAATAATTAACAATTATTAACAATTATTAACAATTAACAATTATTAACAATTATTAACAATTATTAACAATTAACAATTCTTAACAATTATTAACAATTAACAATTATTAACAATTAACAATTACTAATAATTAACAATTATTAACAATTAATAAGTATTAATAATTATTAACAATTATTAACAATTGTTAATAATTAACAATTATTAACAATTGTTAATAATTAACAATTATTAACAATTCTTAATAATTAACAATTATTAACAATTCTTAATAATTAACAATTATTAACAATTCTTAATAATTAACAATTATTAACAATTCTTAATAATTAATAATTATTAACAATTAATAATTATTAATAATTAATAATTAATATTCTTAATATAGTAAATCATTATTATAATAATATTATAATATATTATAGTTGTTATTGATATATTAATATTATATAATTAGTATCTTATTATTAATAATTATTACTAATATATATAATTATATAATTAATATTTTATATTGTTAATATATTAAATTATTATTTTAATAAGATAATATAATTAGTAATTATTATTAATTTATAATTATACAATTAATTTATTATTATTAATATATGATTAATATTTATATTGTTAATATATTAAATAAATTTTATAGTAATATATAATATATTACAATTATTATTAATATATTAATATTATATAATTAGTATCTTATTATAAATAATTAACCAATTTAGGCTTTTAAAACTTTCGTCCTCCATCAACTCTAACCAAACAAGGAATAATTTAAGCTATGATTTAACTTTAGGCCTCAACCAAATATGAATAATTTTAACCGACCTAAGTTAGAATAACCAACTTAGACCTCCTTAGCTTTAGGCCACAATCAAACATGGGGAGCGGCAACATATATCATCTATCACCTTCTAATTTACATGTACAATACGCTTATTCTTATAATCGGTTGGATGCGCCAAAATACCAGCAACAACTCCATTCTGGATTAGACGTGCCATCTCAACAAATTTTTACTATTCAATATATAATATATACTAATGTGCATTCATATGCATATAGCATGATATGCATACGGTCAAATTTAAAATTTCAAAATCTAAAACATTGATCCAAACCATTCATCTTGTTCTCCATATTAATATGTGTTTCGAGACAAAATTTTACATTTTTCTGAATTTTTTTACTATTTATTAAGCCACTTTGAAAATTGGCGATCCAACGGTGACTTAACAAAACAGTAAAATCAACAGCCACCGTTGGATCAGCAATTTTCAAAATGGCTTAATAAATAGTAAAGAAATTTAGAAAAATGTAAAATTTGGTCTCCAAGTAGATTTTAGTATAGATTAAACATCACACGGCTAAATATAGTCCCAGCAGCACTTTTGCTGAAATGCTACCGGCAACAATTTAGCCGGACCCTATATATATATATAGAGAGAGAGAGAGAGAGAGAGATGGACTACGGTGAGTTGCGAAGTAAAACACGTTTATACTCTACGTAATATCTTCATTTTCAAAGTTCAAAACGTCGATCCGAACCGCTCAACATGTTTTTCATAATTAAATATGCTTGGAAACTAAATTTTACATTTTTTTGAAAAAAAAAATATATTTATTAAACCACTTTGAAAAATCTGAAAATCCGAGTGAACAGTAAAAACAGTAAAAATTTCTGGACCAGCGGATCGGTGATTTTCAAAGTGGCTTAATAAATAGTAAAAAAAAATTGAAAATGGTAAAATTTGGTCTCCAAGCACATTTCAATATGGAGATCATGTTGAGTGATTCGGATTGACGTTTTAAACTTCAAAATCGCAAAATATGAGTGTGAAGTAAAATAGTTACTTTACTTCACAACTCACCATAGCACATCTCTCTCTCTCTCTCTCTCTCTCTCTCTCTCTATATATATATATATATATATATATAGGCTAATATACAATCGATTGTTCCTAGCCTCTAGTACAATCAAGTCATTTTCCGATTTTTAAAGTCCAAATGATCGATCCAATGGCTTAACCAAACAGTAAAATTAGAAGTCACCATTGGATCAGCGATTTTCAAAGTGGCTTAATAAATAGTAAAAAAAATTTCAAAAAATATAAAATTTGGTCTCCTAGCACATTTTAATATGAAGATCACATCTAACAGTTTGGATTGATCATTTGGATATTAAAAATTTTAAAAATGACTTGATTGTACGGAGCACTTGACAATATATTTTTTCGCGAAGTAGTGTAGCATTACTCTATATTATATATATGGTCCATGACAAATCTATATCTGGCCATAATTACCTCTCTAGACAAGCACCTAGCTAGCTAGCATGCATGAATACTTGGGTATATCAAGGAAAATGTCCTAGAGTTGTTATACCCAAAGGTCGAGAGTTTGATTCTCCCTCGTGAACCTTGGTAGCTACTACTAGAGGTGCTACTTTTACCCGATTACCCTGATCCGACCCGGATCGGATTAATTTGGATAGGGCATGGTTTAAAAAATATAACTAGTTAAATTATGGGTACAATTACAAAATTAATAATTTAATATCCAACCCGGATCCGAACCGGAACTGATACTGTAATGGGTAGGATATGGGTATCATTTAATTATCCGACCCATAACTGAAGCCGACCCAATACTAGTATAAATACCCGATAAAATATATATTAATAACTCTGCATCAAGTTTTTGTGTTAGATAATATATTTCAGCTGTGCTATAGCTTGTTAAAACTTAACCAGGTTTATGATGTTGTTTTACACTAGCTTTTTAATTACGGCCTTAACAAGCTCGGTTCTTCTGTGCTATATTTTACTAATAAAAAAATTCTGCTCATATGACTAATCTAATATATGATATTTCCAATTTAATTTGCTATGTTTATACACACATGAGCTTTAGAATCTGCTTTTAGCACATGTAACAGAGTAATTGATGACAAACGAGCAAGTTTGGAGGCATCAACAATTGAAGCTCTCATTTGTTACATTGATTGGTAAAATAGTAATTGAGATAATGTACTTGCAAATGTTGAATCAATAGTATAGTATTTTTTAATTTAGATAGATAACTAATAATTTAGAGTTATTATTTTTATTTTGCTATGTAGCATGACATATTTTATTATTTATGAACAAGATCAATAGTGTAATTTTTATTTTGCAGCAGTTTTTAATTTATATTGTAATGATTTATTATATGAGATGTCTAAGAAATTATAATTATATTTAAATATAAATAATTTCTCAAATACTTTAGAGTTGTGACCTATACCCGCTCTGGATCTAGAACCGCCCCGTATCCGAATCGGACCCAATAATCCACAAACAAGTTATGGTTATCTATCTACCCGGAATTGAAAGGCTGGACCCGAAATATCTACGGGTAGATAGGTATCCGGATTCGGATCCGACCTGGATTGAAACAAATAAGTGTATGGATTGAAGTTTGGACCCGAACACTTTTAGGGTACGGGTCCAAATATAATAGTATCCGGACTTGACCCGACCTGATAGCACCTCTAGCTACTACCAAGTTTTAAAAAAAAAAAATCAAGGAAAAATAACAACTTTTAACTATTTTGAATTTTTGATCTGATGATAGAGCAAGTATATATATATTTAAAATTTTGGAAATTAAAGACTTAGCATTTATAATTAGAGGAGGGTTCAAATGCATCCAAATTTTTGTACACCCAAATGCACCCTATCTTTCAAATTATTTTTCTCCGTTTTCAAAGTCCGAATAGTCAATCCGAACCGTTAGATGCGATCTATATATTAAGATGTACTTGGAGACCAAATTTTACATTATTTGAAATTTTTTTACTATTTATTAAGCCACTTTGAAAATCGTTGATTTTACATTTTCTGAACCATTGGATCAGCGATTTTTTAAAGTGGCTTAATAAATAAATAAATTCCAAAAAATGTAAAATTTGGTGTCCAAGCACATCTTAATATATATATCGCATCTAACGGTTCGGATTTACTATTCGGACTTTAAAAATGAAGAAGAAGAATATGGTGCATTTAAGTGCACAAAAATTTGAATACATTTGAACCCTCCTCTTATAATTATAAACAATATATATATGACGGAGAAGCAATCTATGAACGTAATAGACGGAAACCATTATGGGCCTCACTTTAATTAATATTTGCTAATTAATTAAATACTACCGCCAATAAGATTCGAACCAACGGTCATATTTCGCTCGCACTATAGCGTCCTCCTGCTCATCCATGGAATTCAGATCCAGTGAAGTAACCCAATCTTTGGGTTTTAAATTGGGTCCGTTCGATTCGAATCTGAGATAATCTATCCGAAGTGAAGCACACATATCCCGAGATGTGAATTTGAACTCTGAAGTAATATTGATCGACGGATTCAAATCAAATGGTCTCGATCCAAAACTCAAATATTAGGTTACTTTAGGGGATCCGGACCCCTCATCCATGGCTAGCTGCTTGTGGGCCGCATACTTCACTGCCATCTTTTATTACTTTTTAATTTATTTCCATATATAGTTCGGCTACGGTAATACATCAATGGTATTTCATTCTAAATACTATTAACTTCAATATTTATCGAATTAGTTTTGAAAAACAAATTCAAAAATCTATATAATTCTTGAGTGATGTATTTACATAAAAAATTAATAATTTTTTTAATTAATATAGTATCAAATCAAGTGATTAGATGATAGAGTTTTTTTTAATTCATTTTAATGTAGTCATTTATTATTATTATTTTTACCGTTTAATTTGATAGTAAAATAATTTTAAAAATTATAAATTTTGTATATAAACACATCATTGGTAAATTATATTGATCAGTTTGCATTTGTGTTTTGAAACTTATCCAATAAAATTTGAAGTTGATATCAAATACTACCGAAGTCACAACTATTAGCTAGACATTTGGATATTATTATGATTTACACAACTATTATCATAATTTTTGCATTAAGAAACAAAAAACAAAAAATACGGATATAATTCAGATTTGTAATTATTATGATAAACAAAATATTTTTTAATAGAGGAGGGTTCCAATACCTCATGTCTTTCATACCTCATAATACCTCATATTTTATGTCTTCATTTGCAAAGTCTAAATTATTGATCCAAACCGCTCAACATGATAACCATACTAAAATAAGTTTTGGGATGAAATTTTATAATTTTTGAAAACCTTTTACTATTTTTTAAGATAGTTACAAAATCGATGTTTTTGGACCGTTCAAAAATAGTGATATTGTGCATATCTTAAAAAATAGTAAAAAGAATTTTAAAATTATAAAATTTCATCCCCAAACATATTTTAGTATGGATATTATGTTGAGTTGTTCGGATCGACAATTTGGACTTTGAAACGAAGATATAAACTATGAGATATGATGAGGTATTGAAACCCTCCGCTTTTTAATATTAAACTTGTTATGTCATTATAAAATATAGATATATTTTGCTAATTAAATTAATAATGGACATAATCATATTTCTAATAAAAATTACCATCTAAAAATATATAATATTAAAGCAAACAACTGCATGTCCGAAGAATATAAAATACAGATAGTAACAATTATAATTATTTATATTTATATCTGTATCCGCATAACTGGTATTGGTATTGGAATCTGAATATGGGAATTTAAAATTGGAAGATGTCCGGAGGGCGGAGGACAGAATTAATATGCGATGTTTAAATGTTATCTATCTGTCCCATAAGTCATAAAGATTATCAAGAGTATGTTATGTTATGTTGGATTATACGTACGTACACAAAATATATGACACATATATACTGGTTATTTGGTTTTGTATGATTGTACGTAGAGATTTAGAGAGTTGAAGAGGCACTGCAACTGCAAGCAAGGGTCACGCAGAAGAGAGAGAGAGAGAGAGAGAGAGAGTGAGAGATGAGGTCCATGAGGAGTATGAGCGACTGGCTGCAGTTGCAGTTGCACCTCTCCCTATGCTCCCTCGTTCCTCGCTCTGTTCTATTGAAATCAGTGCCTACTCTACTTAAAACATTGATTGATTGATTGATTGATTGTTTAGCTAGCTAGCTAGAATAAACTTAAAGGACTGATGACATAATTACTTATAATTGAGTACCTGACGTGTTGACATCTTATTGGTGCTGTCAGAACCCTAGCTTTATCATCCATTGATCTCTATACCCATCCATCTGCATTCTGCATTCTGCAGGCCTTATGTTATCTTTTCTTTTGAGAATAACCCGTAGGTAAGGCCTTATGTTATCTTTTCTTTTGAGAATAACCCGTAGGTAAGGCCTTATGTTATCTGCTTCAATCAATAAATTATCCATCCATTCTTGGTTCCTGCTCCTTTATTCTTGGCTTCTTGCCAAGGCGATGATGAAATTTAGGTAATTAATTTGCAAACACTCTTTTATTAATTAGTTGGTTAGTTCGTTGGAATTATGTTAAAAATGAATAATTAATGTCATGGGCGAAGCATGCAGGTAGTGAGATCGTAAGAGATCGAGTCATTTGGTTTTCATTTATTTTTTAAATTTATATATTTATATACAATTTTCTATATAATTTAGAATAAAATTTTATAGATAATATAAAATTGATTAATATTCACTGTATACAAAAATTATATAATTGTCGATCGATTGAACAACCCACATTCACACTTGACGTACATCTGTTTTCATCCCAGTTCAATTAATCTTCAAAGATATAAACAGTAAGGGGAAAAAAAAAACAATAAATTAATGAGACATTCAGAAAATCATTGCAAAGGTATAATGGAGGGAGAGCTGTGGTGCATTGGTTGCTCTGGCTAGCCCTATGCACCCAAATCGCCATTTCATATATATCCTTCGGTTAAGTACGCATGTCATGGACGTCGCCAGCACGTAGCTACTATATATATCGATCCTTAATTCATTTTCTCTGTCATGCAAATATATATATATATATATATATATATATGTAATCATAATATTTCCCCAAAAGGTGCTTACATCATTAATTATTCTAGCTAGTCAATTAGTTGCAGTAGCCCATGTGAATATATATATACTATGTGTGTGTGTGTGTGTGTGTGTGATGATGTGAAATCCTCGTAATAATAATGAAGCATTAATTGATTGATCCAGCGGCAGCTTATTAGACGCTATTTAGTGTTTGTTTTTATCTACTTGGTTTCATTTGTTTTGGGCTTGGGCCATTAATTAATTTGGATCGCGGTTGTTGCACCCTCCCTATCAATGCAATTGCAAACTAAATATATATATAACCTATTCCCCGCCACCACCCAAAGTTATCAAACTCCCCTAGCATCAATGTACGGCCCTCAGATGTATATTTAATCATTAATAGGTTGATATTTAATTAGTTTCATGTGACACAGTCACACTGATCAGAACTAGCACAGTACGTGTTAATTAGGCTCCTACCATAGTTTTTTTTTTTTTTTTTTTTTTTTTTTTTTTTTTTTTTAATTCGCGCTCTTGAAATGTAATGAAAAAAAGAGTTATTAGGATCGGTTATTTTAAAAGCTCGATCCTAATGTATGCACATTTGGATCAATTTTTTATAATAACCGATTCTAATACAATTGAGATCAGTTATTAAAAAAAATCGACCCTAATTGTCCATATATTATAATAATGTTGCAACTACAAAAAAAAAAAAGAATTAGGATCGGCTGTTTCAAATAACCGATCCTAATTAGTACTATTATAATCAGTTATTTTAAACAACCGATTCTAATTCTTTCTTTTTTAAATTCACGCTGTTGAAATGTAATGAAAAAAGAGTTATTAAGATCGGTTAATTCAAAAAACTTTTCCAAAAAATAATCATGATCGGTTATTTTAAAAGCCCGAACCTAATTATGCATATATTATGATCGGTTCTTAACCGATCCTGATAGTATTAGGATTGGTTATTATAACAAATTGATCCAAATGTGCATACATTAGGATCAGTTGTTTATAATAACCGATCCTGATAGTTTTTAGGATTAGTTTTTTTGAAATTAACCGATCCAAATAGGTATTAGCATCGGTGTTTGGTAATATCCGATCCAGATAGGCCGATCCTAATTCCAGTTTCTCCACTAGTCAAAAGTCTAAATTTAGTTAAAAATATACTCACCACATATACTGCTACATGGTTCATCATATTAAAATTGAATAAATTACTAGCGATTCATTTCCTTATTTCTCCTTGCAATTAAATTATTTTCTTATTTCTTCATTTTCTCTGTTTCATTTCTCACTTTCTCTATAATTTTGACAATAAAAAAGGAAACAATCACTACAGTAGAACGATTTTACTGCGACCGGTATCAGCGACCGATGCTGACGCCGATCGCAGATAGTTCATTTTTTTCAAAAATCAAAATCAGTGGTAACCATGACTTTCAGCGACCGGTGCCTATGCCGGTCGCTGAAAGTTTTTTTTTTGCGTCAAACTAATTTTTCTGCATAATTTTTCATCCCAAAATCCACATTCGCGCGCAAGAGACCCAAAACCATTCCGTCTCCGCCCTTTCTCCGCGCCATAACAACCCTAGCTTTCGCGCGCCTCTCTATCTGTCTCTTGCTCCCGCTAGATCGTGCCACCTCTAAACTCTCTCTCCGTCTTTCCCATCTCTAAACCCTAAACTTGTCTCCATGTCTCCCATCTTCGAACTAATTATCGGCACCGTTCCCTTCCCCTCTCCGAACTGATCTCCGAACAGCTGACTGCACTAGACCGGTCTGGCACCGTCACCTCTGCTTGGGCGAAGAAGAAGGATCGCCGTACCCTTCCCTTCCTGATCTCGACAACTAAACTGAGGTATTGATAGGGGTGCAAATGGGTCGGATATTACCCGTCCGAATCAGTATTCGTATCCGAATTTTTGCGGATTCGAATATTCAGATATGGATAGTTGTGGATTCGGATAAAGATACGGATTTTTCTTATGCGGATTCGGATACGGATACGGGTTGAGTTTCGGAATTGGATACGGATCCGGATATTTTAATTTTTCAGATATCCGGATATGTTAAGATTTGAGAGAATTTTTTTGTGTCTATTTATTTTTTGTATTAGAATATCTTTAAAGAGTATCTTTTGTGTTGGTATTTTTAATTAAAGTTATAGTTATGTAGGTAAATTTTAGTTAATCAAATATATATTTTGTAATTGTGTAACAAGTTAATTAGATATATATGTTGAATTAGAAATCTGAATTAGATCCATATCTGTATTCGTATCCAAAAATATCCGATCTATATCTGTATCCGTTTACTATCCGATCTGTATCCGTATCCAAAAAAAAAATACGGATACGGATTGAGCACTATCCGATCCGTTTGCACCCCTAGGTATTGATCTGCGCCTCTTGATTTTGACTATTTTAGGAAGAAAAATTCTGAATTTTGACAATAATAACTGTTGTTAGCTCTTGATTAATGGCAGTTGGTACCAGTACTTTACGGTATCAGTGACATGCGTGTTTACAATACAAAGTTTGGAACTTGGTTTTATTGTCTAGCTAGCCAATTTATTGTTGGCTTTTCTAGACAGGAGTGATCGATTACATATTCGAATCGAGTTTGAATCGAACTAAGGAAAATTAAACTTAATTTAATTATTGGTTTGAATTTTTTATGTACCTTTGGTTTTTTTACAGAGTGTTATTTACGCTGATTTAATGTAAAAATTGTAAAAATTACTATTTTATGGATGAGTTTCCAACTGTTCTGGAAGAGCTTGGCCTGTATGCTATTGTTATTTTCGTCTACTTGTGTGTTGTATTGTCACTGGCTAGCACTGAATTACCTAAGCTGTTATGAACTCCACTTATTTGATTAGAAGAAGATAATTGAAATACATGGCTAGCACTGTTTGTATAGTTATGAAATGGTGCTTTGCAAATGAAACAAAATGTTTTCTCATACTTTTTGGTAGCATTGGCATATTTGTATCTATTGTTTTATCACCATCATACTTTCATGATATTTGCTTATCGAAATTTTACTTCTGACAAATATCTGTTGTTTATTTGAGTCAAAATTATAGGCACTGTTTTTTTTAATTCTATAATCAGCATTGTTATAGTCATTCTTTAGTTATACTTAAAGGAAAGGGAAATAGGATAGTCATTTTAATGATAACTGTTACAGTCATTTTAGAACTTTTAAGCATCATAAAGCATATGTAGTGAAAATGTCCCTTTCTACAATAATATGCTTCAATGCTCATGTGAATCGTATCCATGTTATATTTTTATCATCTTAACTCTAGATATGACACTGAGTAGTAAAGAAAAAGGAAAGGCACTGGTGGAAGACAAATGAGAGTCTAGTCAGAGAAATGTTCACGGTGCAAATGCATATATTTTACCGCCTCAAGATCCGAGTTTGCAACCAGTGTGCTTCAGTTAGGGAGTTACAGGTAATATTCATTTTTTGTTATAATTATGCATTAATTGTAGTGATTGTAATAATTATTTTTATTTGCAGGACTTTTGATGCAGGGCATCTAGAGAAGACGAAGCAGGTCACCAAAATTATTTCGCAGGAAGTACATCAAGCATATCCTGGCCCATACTCCAGATACATGGATTTCTCCGATCGTAATAAGGAAGTTATCCAGACAGAGTTTTTGGTAAGTAAAATTTTATGAAACAAAACCTCCAACAATTACTAGTTTCTTTTTTTTTAAGCTATCCAACGATATTAATTTTTAACTATGCATTGCAGAAGCACTACCAGCTTGCACCGGATGTAAATTTGACTGAGACATGAAATACATTTAGAATGATAGTTGATGTACATCTGCAGGATATGCTTACTAACTGCATAAAGGCAGCAACACAGTCGTACGAAGATTCAATGCTTGAGTGGAAGGAGCGTGGGGCTGCTCCTCGCCCCTACGACTCCTAGATCAAGCAAGCGTACTGGTCCAAACTCGTCGATTATTGGTGCAGCGATGCTTTTTCCAGTCGGAGCGCGCATAATGCTTCAAATAGGGCCAATGTTGAAGGTTCAGGGGCCACGACGGGTTTTGTGAACATGCTTGTTCACAAACAGCACTTCATAAGTTGTTTTTTATTAAATTAATATATTTTCATTCCAATTGAATCTAATCGAACTAACCTTGATAATTTTTTTTAAAATGAAATTGTCTTTCAAATTCTTAACAGGAGCAAGAACAAGGGCGCGAACCCAGATGGTCTAATGAGTTATTCCAGCCTACCCATACGAAAAAGAAGACGGGGGAATACATTAATGTTAAGGCTAAAAGTGCATAGGTTATAATACTTTTGAATCATTTTATAAAATATCATGGTTCCTGTTGTACATAACATTATTGTTATATTTTACAAAATTTGCAGCTAAAATATGAGAGAGCTATGGTGGAGAAGTATGGAGAGGATAGAGAGACATGGCCCAAATACAACGACGACCTCTAGTACTATATGGGCATTGATGATCATAATGTCCACAGTGATTACTATGGTCTCGGTACTCTAGGTAAAATAAACATTCTTTGAAATTTGAAGTTTATTTTTAGTTTTGTCAGATAATACTAATTTTCTTACTTTTAATGTTTCACAAGACGAGAGGCATGTTTCGCTCTAGTGGGTTTAGCAATGCTCAGTCATATTCTTCACAGTCATATTCTTCTATGCCGGCAGCTCCACATCTTACAGAAGAAGATATCTACAGGATATTTTCTCGGGTACTTGATAGGATGAAGCCTCGGTTGATTGATAGGATGGAGGCTCGATTGGAGACTCGGTTCAAAGATTCTTCGGTACGAAATTTGATATTTCAATATGTTTTAATTGTGAACCCTAAATACTAAATCATAATTATCTAAAATACTTTTTTACAATCTCATAGAGAGGTTCAGGCTCGCAACCGGCCTCGATGCCTGCTCCTCAGAATGATGAGGATGATGTCGGCGTAATGATGAGGGGCAGGGGTTGGATGTTGGCCGCGATGGTACTACTTAGTTTAGTTATTTATATCTTGTTCAGATGTTTGTGTTGACATTCATGGGTTAGATGGTACTTGACATTTAGATTATATGTTTATGGTACTTGATATTTAGATTATTTGTTTATGTTATGCGACATTTAGATCGATACATTACTTGACATTTTGATGTTTATGTTTGATCAATACATTATCAGATTTTCGATATTTATGTTTATATCTTTTTTTTATGTATCAATGTCTTGTATTATGTGTATGTATCGATGTTTTGTATTTATGTTTAAATTTGCTTGTATGTTTATGTTGTATGTTGGTACGTGTCGTGTCAATTATTAAATGGTGCAAATTTAAATAATAATAAAAAATTCTAAAAATCTGACAGAAGACTTTTTGCGACCGATTTTAACTATCAGTGACCGTTTTTTTGGTCGCAGATACATTTTTCTCATGTCGGCAAAAAAAAACAGCGACAAAAAAATTAGTCACAGAAACATTATCAGCTACCGGGTGACGTCATTCAGCGATCAGTGACATCATCAGAAGAGTATCTACAACAATGCTTATAGCGACCGGGGTATCAGCGACTAGTTTTCCGGTCGTAGAAAGCTGCTTCTGCTGTATTGAATCATATCTTTCCAGATTTTGTTTAAGGCTATTGTATTTTTGTGAATAGATAAATAACATATTTTGTGCTTATGGAAACAATTATATCTTTCTGATTTGGAGAGAGAAAACGAATAATATCTAGAACTTTTGTGTAGAGAAAAATGATATGTAGAGAAATTTTCATCAAGAATATATATGTAGAGAAAATCCTTATTTGAATCATTTAATTATATCTTTTTCAATTTTGTTTCTTTACATATCATTTTTTTCTCTAAATCGTTTAATGACCTATCTTGCTTGTAAAGAAAATTAGATATTAAATCGCAATGACACTTCAAAAAAAAATCATGTCATATTTAATCCATTTTTTTCATTTGTTGTTGTTTCTTTTATTGTTATTTATTATTTGAATTTTTTTTTTCATTTGTCTTTTATTTCCATAAATTTTTTTTTTTTTGTTATGTGTGAATGTCAAATAAAAAATACTCTTTATATTATATACAATCCTATAATATGTCCTCGTTGCAACGCACAGACATGATACTAATATTTCTACTAATTATCAACATAATCAATATTGGAGAATTGAGGTAACAACTAAATGACAACTAATCTAGGTCTATAATTTTTTATCAATTATGCAAATAAGAAGGAAAAAAAAAGTTTCTAAAAAGTAACATTATTTAATAGTTCATGCTTCATAGTATTACATATTATAATAGACAAATAGCAATTAATTTTATAAGGTAAATGAAGTTAGTATACATATTTAAACATTTTATATATTATAATAGTAATTAAAGTCATCTTTCAATTAAAACGAACAATAATAATTTTACAAATAAAACAATACAAATCGCAATCAAAAAGTAGAATTAATATTTGAATATTTCTCGATATAGAATGAGAGAATAAATCACAAATAAAAACAGAAGCACGTAGTTTGATTTAACATACTTATCGTAGAAGATCATGCAGCATTAGAAAAAGGAATAGAAGTACAGAAGCCCATATAAATTGCAATAAAAAAAAAAGGCCATGTAGCATAGCGGTAGCAATAGTGCGTCATGCATAGCGGTAATAGCGGTTAGCTATTATAGCTATAGCAGTCGTAGCTGAGTTAGCAAAGTTTTATCTCATAGCTTAACGTTTATGGTCCGGAAAAGCTATAGCAGCGCTATAGCTAATTATTTAGAACATTGATTATTAGCAATAATGTTCTAATTAAATAGCACGCTATAGCGTTTTCGGATCTCAAACACTAAGAAGGAATGAAATAGATTTTAATGGCACCGTGGTCTTAAATTAATCTGAAGTCATATTTTGAATGTTGAGCTGTTAAGGATTTGTCCGAAACATGTGGCGACAAGTATGACATGCAATTTGGGTGGTTAACCGTTAGAAATTAGAAATGGGATAAAGTGTGATTGGAAATTAAGTAGAATATATGGTTGGTAATTAAGAGTTAGACAAACGTACGTTATGAGATCGATCACAAGATAATCAGAAGACGTACGATCGAATTTGACAGTGTATGGATGGAATATAAACGTTTGGGATCTTCGATGACATGTATTATGTTGTCTTTTGCGTGTGTATTCAACTGAATATTAATTGTACTCCTGCTCAGCTGCTCTAATATTGATAATAAATGGAATTTAATTTATTTCTAAATCCAGATTGCCAGGGGATGGATATATGTGCATATATACTAGTACTGCATGTGAATATATATTATATAAAAACAAAAGTATTTATGATACCCAACTTAAATTAAAGCTATAAATCTTGTTTGGTACGTCTCATGCATGTATGTTGTATATATACCAAGTTATTATATATTCTTCTGCTGTTATATATAGGAATTAGGAAACATACAATTTTGGACCAATATATACCTTACCTATTTGATATTGAGGATCGATTTGTCCTGGTAAGGTAATATGGTAAATATGATAGATCTTCATTACTGCTATTCACTGTGGGCTCCGGACTCCTGCTTGGCCACAGTAAACTGAAAGATATTTTACCATGCATGTATGTAATCAGGGATTACGATTTTAAAATAATAATAATAATAATAATAATAATAATAATAATAACATATCATAATATATCATAATTTAATTGGAATTAAATTGCATTATTTTAGCAGAGCTTTTTTCATCTGCCATGCATGGATTTTATAAATTCACATTCACTAGTGGAAAAACATGAATCAGGATCGGCTTATTTGGATCGGGTGTACGAACCAACCGATACTAATACATATTTGGATCGGTTCTATAACTAAAACCAATACTAAAAGCTAATGAAAACACAGCACATGAACTAATTGGATCGGTTCTTAGCTTAGAACCGATCCTGATAGTGCATATTTAGCTTTTTCCCAAAGTCTGATCCTTCACAGAATCATTTTTCTTTCTTCCTCCATTGCTTGGCGCAGCAGCTATCTTATTGGGCATTGATTAGCTATCTCACTCTTCTTTTCTCAGGTTCATTAATTGATTAATCATCTCTTTTCTCAAGTTTAATGTTAGATCTAGCATCATTTAAGCTCTAATTCGGCTCATTTTATAAACCCTAATCTATCTTTTAGGGTTTAATACATTTTTATATTTTAAGTTTTTCTTTATATGTGAAGATGAGCAAATTCATGATATATATGAACTTTTGATATAACTATATTTTCACATGCATGCTATATATGAGCTTTTGATATATATCCATATATACCCTAGCATGCATCATATATATGTTATATAGGATTTGGCTAATATGCTATGGGTTGCATAGAGGCCTCCCGTGCTACGGTTCAATATTTGAGTTTTCAAAATACTAACGGTCGATCTGAACCACTCATCTTGTTCTCCATATTAATATGTGTTTGGAGACCAAATTTTACATTTTTTTGAAATTGTTTACTATTTTTTTTATGGTCCAGATTTGTCTGAAAGTAACGATTTTCAATAAATCTAAAAAAATAGTAAACAATTTTCAAAAAATGTAAAATTTGGTCTCCAAACACATATTAATATGGAAAACAAGATAAACAGTTCAAATCGACCATTAGGATTTTGAAAACTCAAATATTGAGCCGTAGCACGGGAGGCCTCTATGCAACCCATATATAGCACTGTAGCCAAGTCCATGTTATATATATATATACATCTCTTATTTAGGTTCCAATGGTTTAATTTTGTAGTTTGGCTATTATATTTCTTTCAATTCATATAAATTGAATAATATGACATGCTACAAACCTAACATGCATAAATCATTGGATATTGGCCGTGCTTATGCCAAGAGAACGTGAATTGCACGTGTATGATTCCGATAAGAAGTATAAAAGAATGTTGATGATTAGTGCTGCTATCGAGGAGTAAGTGCTTTTCGTAAATTTTACATTTGTTTAGAATACTAGTGAATTTATTATTATTTTATCATTTCAAAAATGTCTCGTAAGTACTGATTGTTCAATGTTTTCATATTTCAACAGTGCCTTCATGAGGGAAATGGGTGCTTCTTTAACGGTTCGTAACGATTGCAAGGTAATAGTGTCTATTGCGATATGATTATAATAACCTAGATGCACAAATTTGTGAATATACATATAAGCCATTTGTATTTTTTTGAAACTTGTTATATAGTGCCCACAACAACCAGCTGGCTGGGAATGTGCATATTATACCATGTTACTCATGCAAGACATAATAAAGCACTGTCTCGATGTTTTTCCGCAATTAAAGGTATATATGCATTTATAAATTTTTCAAAAATTAGTATTGTTGCTTCAAATATAATAAAATACACAATTTAGTTGTATATATATGCTCTTCTCAAATTCTAAAAATGCAGGATATTCCCGCTAAATATACGGTACAATGCTTGGCCGACTTTCGCCAATTGTGGGTCCAATTTTTGCTGAAAGAAATTAAGCCGAGAAGAAGTACAACAATTTAGGGTGTTTTATCCGAATTTGCATGTATATATGAACATGAATTTTTTGTAATAAGTTAGGATGTGTTTTATTGATAATTAAATTAGGATGTGCATGTTTTATTGATAATTTAGGATTTGTGTTAAATTAGAATTTAGGATGTGTGCATGTTAAATTAGAATTTCGGCCAGCTAAATATGAAAGCTGGCCATTTAATAAAAAGTATTTTTTAAAATTCAATAAAGCATCAGGATCGGTTCCTAGCTTAAGAACCGATCCTGATAGAATTTTTTATTCTGAAAACAACTATCAGGATTGGTTCTTAAGCTAGGAACCGATCATGATAGTTGTTTTCAGAATAAAAAAAACTTAATTTAAAATATACATCTGTATCGGGTCTAAAGTACAACCGATCCAGATAGTAATTATTAGGATCGGTTGTAACAACCGATACAGATTTGTTTGATATCTGTATCGTCCTGATCAGGATCGGTTGTGAACCGATACTGATATCTATATATAATTGATCCTGATTTTATTTTTTCCAATGGTGATTATTTAGTATAAATTAATAAGATTGATGCAAAGATATTGTACTTAATTTTTTTTTTTGAGGTAATTAATTAATACAAACCATTGATTGTAGTGAACATGAAGAAAGTCTTATTTATATATTCTTGTAATATTTATTTTTTATCTATATCACAAAAATTACCAATTCAGTGTACTTTTTTCATATCTCTGCTCTTGCATATATATCTATTATGATGATTTATTTTGAAGTATATATTTATTAATTCCACATCTCGATCTGCGAGGAAAGCTTAATTAATTAATACGCCTGATATGAATCAGAGAGCAGAGCAATAGAGCATATATATATAGCAAGCAAGCCAAGAATTAATTATTAATTTTGCCTGTCATATATATATGCATGCAAAATATATATAAAAAGAAATGGGTACATGAAAATTTACAAATGAACGACAGGCCCATATTGGCGTAAACTGTAAACTTAATTTTAAATTTTAAAGCATGCATGGCCCAGGCCATATCTATCTATCTATCTATCTATATATATATATATATATATATATATATATATATATATATATATGACATTTAATTATTCCTGGGGCTGGGGACACCCACCATTTCAGCGTATTCTTTAATGTCCTAGCTTCTTTCGTATCAAAGAAATGCTAATAACAACAAGGATGAATCAGCATTTCACAGTACAAACCCGGTCGGGACCGGTTTGGAAGAAATTAATGTTTCTAAGGCAAGTGCTACCAGCTAGCTACTGCTTTTATATATATATATATATATATCATCATCATCATCATCATCATCATCAGCTGATATCGGTTGCTTTATCGTTAGTGCCACACCCCTGCAGCTTGACAAATTTTGAAAAGAACATTAAATGATCAATCGATGGGCGCATATATAATTTGAAAATTACCAATCTCGACACAAATTAAAGATAATGCATGGTTTTCCATATATATGACCTTGCACTAATTGTGTTATATATATATATATATATATATATTATATTCGTCAATCAATGATTCAAGTTAAGGCATGCACTAATAAAGAGGTCCATGCATGTGACATTGACTAATTTGTTTATTAATTACAATTAGCAGCTACGTACCTTGATAGTAATTATTCATATATATCCATTCATATTTAATTTACTGTCATTATTATTATAATTCATGGGTACAGTACTAGTAATTAGCAATTAATGATATTAATTAATTAGACCGTTACGTTCCGAATCAACCTAGCTAGCTACATATCATAAAATCCATCCTTAATATATTCCATTAAAAGATGCTAGCTAAGCTAGCTGATCTCATTCTCGATCATCTCGCCGGTTCAATTTCAAAAGAACCTTTTAATTAATTTAATTAATTGCATGCATAATAATTAATTAATAACCAATAATGGAAGCCGATCGATATCAACTCTTTATTTTATTTTTTTAGATCTTATAATTATAGTCGCATCAACTTATTTTTGTTGTACAGTACTGCTAGTAAGCATCAACTTATTTTATTTAATGTACTGTATGTAATGTTCATAATATCTAGAGATGATATGTAATGTGCATGTATGCTGTAAGGAGCGGAGTCATATATTCGAGCTATGGGATAAATTTTACAATATCATACATAACTATAAAAATAATTAAAAATAATAGTTATGTTAACGTGGATAAAAATATTAAAGCCCAATCTTCGGCTGGTACAAACGAGGTCCGACCTAGTGTTCATATTTTTGAGAATTACTAAATTGGGGGAATTTCATGTATATCTCTCAAAAGTTTTAATATTACATATATCCCTCCAAAATCAATAATTACATAATTTTTTTTGAAAATTATAAAAACTCACATATTTGTCCAATCTAACCCTATAACATATCAAATACCACCAAAAGTAATGAAATAATATTTTTTAAAACTGTAAAATTAATTTTATAATATTAATTAATAATATATTGACTATTATGTCTCTTTATTTCTGTCTTTTGAGTTTGCATGAGTTTGCATGAGTTCTCTTCTCTCTAAGACGTTAAATCTATTGCCTCTCTCTTCAAACAAAGATGGAAAAATTAAAGCAGCGAGAGGCAACAAAAATTTATCAGAGGAGAGGCGACGAGGGAAGATGGAGAGAAATCTGTGATTTGGCACGTTTGGAGAGAGGTGGGAAGTTTGGCGCATTGAAGAGAAGAGAACTCAGATAGACTAAAGAGACAAAATGAAGGACATAATGATCAACATATTCTTAATTAATATTATAAAATAAATTTGAAAGTTTTAAGAAATATTATTTAATTATTTTTGGAGATATTTTATATGTTATAGAGTTAGATTGGACAAATATATATGTGAGTTTGTACATTTTTCAAGGACAAATATGTAATTATTAATTTTAGAGGGATAAATATGTAATATTGAAACTTTTAAGGGATATACATGAAATTCCCCCTTAAATTTGGCATGAACTTGGGCTT
Source organism: Carex pumila (assembly GCA_033356055.1). Taxonomy (NCBI): domain Eukaryota; kingdom Viridiplantae; phylum Streptophyta; class Magnoliopsida; order Poales; family Cyperaceae; genus Carex; species Carex pumila. The sequence continues at coordinate 4,792 of JARJHM010000016.1, read as the reverse complement.
AAAGCCAGGCCATGGGACTGGGAGTTGGGGACCGTTAACAAATTTTGAATTTGAGATTATTTTGAGGAGACAGTAAAAGTAATTCCTTTGCTGGTTAATTAGGAAAGGGTAGATTTTGAGACAAATATTATTGTCTCCTGATTTTTTGCTTTGTTTTTAATGGAAAGAGGTAGATACTATTAATTATATATATAGCCATGTCCTGTGGATACTCATTTCATTTCATATAGAAAAAGGGGATTGGAAATTAACCAGGCAATGCAAGGCGTTAATTGTAGCTGAGTTTAATTTGAATTAGTGTACATTAATTATGGGATGATGGGATGATGGGATGATGGGATATACATTAATTAGATCTTGCTTGACCACTTTTAAAAAAGAAATATTGATGAAAATTGAAAAATTTGAACTGTTGAAAGTTGAAATATAGACTAGACTAGACTAGAAGTAAGTCTTGGATTGGAATTGGATGAATAGCATTTTTCTGTTGGGAAGTAAATTAATGGATATCAATCTGTTGTTTTTTTATAAGAAAAGCAGCTTGCTGTTTTTCTGAATCTAACCGTTCAAAATTTTATATTCACATATCTCTATTAAGAAATCCTTTTATGCACAAATCTCAACAAATTTGAACGGTTAGATTCGAAAAAACAGCAGATTTGATTCCGTAAATTAATAATGTTACCTTGGTTTTGAAAATGAAAATAAGGTATTAGGAATTTAGGATGTAAAAGTAGATGGAATTGAAATGCAAGTGGGCTGGCACGAATCCAGAGAAAGAGACAAAGAAGATGAACGGACGGACGCTTCACTATTTGTACAAATTCATTTCTATATATATATTTCTTATGCATCACACATTCACACTGGCGCTCCTTTAATTTTAAAATCAGCATCTATCAAGTGGTCCTCATTAATTAAATTTGCAAAATATATAATATAATTCATCCAATATATGGCACGGCACCTCAACCAATTACCGATTTTTTTAAAAATACCCACACAATAAATAAATTTATCAAAAATAACCACAATTGAACTGAATTTATTAAAATACCCCCCGCGCATAAAATCCGCCTCCCTGAATTAATATTCCTCCCCGCGGATATTATCCGCGCCCCGGACGTTAAATTCCAGATGCGCTGCACGAATCCTGAAGTCAATGTGCGGCGCCAAATTAAAGACTTGGGGCGCGGAAATTATCCGCTGGCGGGCCTTTAAATTATGATATACACGGATCTTGAAGCAGCCTCCTTTCTTCTCCAAAACAGAACTGCCTCTGCCGTTTTCTGCTGTGACCAGAGCCGTGAAAACCGGCATTGCTTCGCCAAATCAGACCCGCCCCACCCCTTCTTGCTCTGCCCCGATATTGGTGTGCCCGCTCCATCTCTCCCATCTCGTTGATTGTTCCCTTTCCCACCACCTCTTTGTGAAAGGCGAAAAAAGAGCCGTCGAGCGTTACGTTCGACTGCCATAACCGGTGTAGTATCTCTACAACTCCACTACTCAAGAAAGGTAAGTAATTTTATATCAATTTTCAGTTAATTTGATTGAATTGTTAATGCACGTAAGATGTTCGATGAAATGCATGTAAGATATTTGATAGATTATTTGTGATATGTCAATGTGAAATTGTTAGTATATTTAGCCCAACTTAAGAACGGTACGTAATTTTATGTCAATTTCATGTTAATTTGATTGAATTGTTAATGCACGTAAGATGTTTGATAGATTATTTGTGATATGTCAATGTGAAATTGTTAGTATATTTAGCCCAACTCAAGAACGGTACGTAATTTTATGTCAATTTCGTGTTAATTTGATTGAATTGTTAATGCAAGTAAGATGTTCGATGAAATGCCTGTAAGATGTTTGATAGCCTATTAGTGATATGTCAGTGCCAAATTGTTAGTATATTTAGGCAATTTTTGTCATATGTCAGATGTTCGACGAAAGACGTAATGTAATTTTATAGGAATTATTTGTATTAATTGAAGTGATGTATATAATTATTTCTTTTTTTACAATATGACTGTTCAAATGACATTAGTAATTATGAATTATTAATAATTAGTAATTATGAATTACTAATAATTAGTAATTATGAATAACTAATAATTAGTAATTATGAATTATTAATAATTAGAAATTATTAATTATCAATAATTATTAATTATTAATTATTAATTATTAATTATTAATTATTAATTATTAATTATTAATTATTAATTATTAATTATTAATTATTAATTATTAATTATTAATTATTAATTATTAATGATCAATTATCAATAATTATTAATTACTAATTATTAATAATAAGATACTAATTATATGATAATAATATATTAATAACAACTATAATATATTATCATATTATTATAATAATGAATTATTATATTAGGAATAATAATTATTAATTTTTAATAATTATTAATTATGAATAATTATTATTTATGAATAATTATTAATTATCAATTATCAATAATTATTAATTATTAATTATCAATTATCAATAATTATTAATTATCAATTATCAATAATTATTAATTATCAATTATCAATAATTATTAATTATCAATTATCAATAATTATTAATTACTAATTATTAATTACTAATTATTAATTATTAATAATTATTAATAATAAGATATTAATTATATGATAATAATATATTAATAACAACTATAATATATTATAATATTATTATAATAATTATTTAATATATTAACAGTATAACATATTAATTATATAATTACATATTAATAATAATTTTGAATAATAAGATACTAATTATATAATATTAATATATCAATGACAACTGTAATATATTATAATATTATAATAATGATTTAATATATTAGGAATGTTAATTATTAATTATCAATAATTAGTAATTATTAATTATCAATAATTAGTAATTATTAATTATCAATAATTAGTAATTATTAATTATCAATAATTAGTAATTATTAATTATCAATAATTAGTAATTATTAATTATCAATAATTAGTAATTATTAATTATCAATAATTAGTAATTATTAATTATCAATAATTATTAATTATCAATTATCAATAATTATTAATTATCAATTATCAATAATTATTAATTACTAATTATCAATAATTATTAATCACTAATTATTAATAATAAGATACTAATTATATGATAATAATATATTAATAACAACTATAATATATTATCATATTATTATAATAATGATTTACTATATTAGGAATAATAATTATTAATTTTTAATAATTATCAATTATCAATAATTATTAATTATTAATTATCAATTATCAATAATTATTAATTATCAATTATCAATTATCAATAATTATTAATAAGATACTAATTACACACAATTTGTCAAAGAATTTGTATCCTTCTTTTTTTATTTGAGAGTGCATATCGAGTACCATAGAAAAATATCCCTTCTTTAAAAAATAAAAATGTCTTAATTATAATTTTTGTATAATAAATGAAAGTTTTCTTATTGCTTTCAATGATTTTAACGTAGGATGGCGGCTAGGGGACGTGGACGGCCTAGGAGAGTACCACCACCGGACCATGATCTTGAGCCAATTCCCGATAACAGCACCGAACATTTCAGTCCTCTATTATGGATGACTCACGTAGAGCACCGAGTTTCACTGGCATCTATTGAGGTACTTGATTACTTTTTTAATTTTAAATTTTGTCGAGTTCTCGTATTTTCATTTTTTTATGTTGTTTACTTTTTTTCAACGCAGAGTGAGGAGATTGTAGAGGCTATGAGTCGGCATCCTAGTATACAGTACTATCCGTCGATGGACCGGTATCTGCAAAATTGGGATTGCACCATTTGGTCGATATAATGGAGACGGAGACTAAGGCCATGAATGTGTCCCTCATGGCGGCACTAGTGGAGCGATGGCGCCCTGAGACTCAGACGTTCCACCTACCGTTCGGAGAGATGACAGTGACTCTCCAGGACGTTAGTGTCCTATGGGGTCTGCCCATCCAGGGTGAGCCTGTTGGTGGCATATCTGACCCCTCTGAGTGTGATGATGACATGATCAATAACAGACTCGCAGAGCTGTTGGGAGCTAAAAAAGATATACGGGACAATAATGGGAAGTCCAGATACGCTATCAGGAAGACGAAGCTGCGAGCTCTGTTTGCGGGAGGTCTGGATCGGCATGCCACGGAGCTCGAGATTCAGAGGTACTAAATTACTATTAGGAAATAAATTTAAATTGTACTATAATGAATGTCAAAAAATGAGTTGCCTTCTAATTTTAATATTACAGATATACACGGGCCTTCCTGATGGACCTATTTGGTTCTATTATGTTCCCTGATTCGAGCGGTGATAATGTCCCGCTGATGTATCTGGAGCTGGTGCAGGACCTTGAGCCGGATTTTAAGTACAACTGGGGTGGGGCAGTCCTGGCACATCTTTACTTCAACTTGTACCAGAGTTGTCAGGTCAGTAAGTTCTTCTTGTCTTATTTAAAATTTTTGAACTTCTTGTCTTATTTCAAATTTCGTACTTACCATGACCGGTTGGCACGCCTACCGTGACGAGCATGGACGTCCAGTTCTTCCCTCGGTATATGATTCTTTATTTTATTTATTTCTTGATTGTAGGTAAAGATTCAGTAAAAATTTACTAAATTATTGGTAGCCTTGCAGGGTCCTACATACATGCCGCCACCGCCTGAGCAGCACGAGTCTCCAGAGATTCAGCATGAGCAGGATGAGAGGTTTGTTGCACTTAGGGGCACCTCTAATTGCTCAAAA